>PIJE02006269.1:0-15694 GCA_002895965.2 Coryphaenoides rupestris
CTGTTGTTGTTTTTCAGGTTTTCATACATCAAGTTCAGTAAATACAGTTACTCTGTTTTATTGATTAATAGGGAACTTCGTCACTTTTCCACCGGCATTGTATCATTTCAATGTGGGTAGTATATACAAATGAACAATGTTTAGATGTCCGCCATGTTGTCATCTACCGGATGATGGCGATGACACGATACTTACCCCTAACTCCATCAAATGACAGAGTCCGGGTGCAAAACATTTAGCATCTGCGCCTCAGAGAGACACAGAGAACATCAGCCACTGCCAGAATGTTTCACCCTATATCCCTGATGTTAGGTGAGATACATGCTTGCTACTCTGAATTGTCACTTTAAATTTTTTACCGTACTTATTAGGTACTATATTACGAATTGTTTAGAGTTGTTTTAAAATGTATGTTCAGAAGAATACTGCAGGATAGAATGGCGAGTAAGCATTCCACTGGTTAGACAAGGCAATAAAGAAATCTTGAATCTTGAGAGCACGTGTCATGCGTGTCCTTCATCATTCGAGTGAATATTGACCACGGACTGGCTGTCAGTCAGCCTGTCCCGTCTGTCAGAGTGTCTATCCGTCTGTCCGTCCTGTCTGTCTCCCTGCCTGCCTGTCAGCCCGTCTGCCACCTCGCCACCGCAGCAGCTGTGACCTCTCCCCGGCAACACTGCGACGGCTCGGGGAGATGGATTAAAGGGAGAGGAGTGTTGCTGTGTGTGTGTGTGTGTGTGACAGACGGCGTTCCCCGTCATGCGAAACGCCGTTGTATGAAGTCGTGCTTTTATGTCGAGGCTTAATGTTAAATACGGTGCATTAAGTCATGTTTATGTCAGCGCTTGAGTCACACTTTAAGTGCTGGGCTCAGACTCGTAGACTCACGAAGAGGGTGTGTGCGCGTGTGTGTGTGTGTGCATGTGTGTGTGTGTGCATGTGTGTGTGTGTGTGTCTTTCCTCTGCGACCGTCGCCGAGGTCGGAGGGTGAGGCTTGCCTTTGTGGGCTCACATCTGACCTATTTGTGTGCTGCCTCATGTATAATTATATTATATATATGAGCATGACGCATAATGCCCGTCTCTCTCCCTTCGAGCATGACCTTCATCAATACATAACTCAATACATAACCCAATCAATATAGTATAACCTACAGAGATGCTCCCGGTTGAAGGGCTTCAGTGCAGGGCCTCAAGTTGTCAGAGACCATGTGGGGGGGGGGTATATCTTGTTCCATCAAAAAAACGTGGAGATGTCGGCGGAGATGCCAGTATGACATAGGCTGTAAGAACATGTTTGTTAGTGTGTTATCTATAATTCAAAAACATCTAACAACAAAAAGTCTGCGTGTTATCTATGATTTAAGGACACATGTTGTTGGTTCAAATTTAAAAACACCTTTTCATGACCCATCTATGATTTTATCATCTTTGTTCTGCAGAACTGGGTTATTTTCCATATCGCAACTTCTGTAAGCCTGCACTATAAATAATCAAAGTATGGTTTCTATGATTAGAGGCTGGGTGGTTGGGTTTAACTTGGGTTCTGGTTAGCATGACTAGCAAGATGCAAGAGATTTGCTAAATGACGATCATAAACAGATGCAAGTCATTTCTTTTGACAATCTGATGGTCTTGGTGACTGCTGCAATTTTTCCCAATCATAACTGATTGAGCAAATATATTGAATACTATTAATTTAGATGTATTTACGCGTATATATATTTTGGGGCAGGACATAAACAGAACAGTTAATCTGCTGTGCTTCTCTGTTGTTGTTTTTCAGGTTTTCATACATCAAGTTCAGTAAATACAGTTACTCTGTTTTATTGATTAATAGGGAACTTCGTCACTTTTCCACCGGCATTGTATCATTTCAATGTGGGTAGTATATACAAATGAACAATGTTTAGATGTCCGCCATGTTGCCATCTACCGGATGATGGCGATGACACGATACTTACCCCTAACTCCATCAAATGACAGAGTCCGGGTGCAAAACATTTAGCATCTGCGCCTCAGAGAGACACAGAGAACATCAGCCACTGCCAGAATGTTTCACCCTATATCCCTGATGTTAGGTGAGATACATGCTTGCTACTCTGAATTGTCACTTTAAATTTTTTACCGTACTTATTAGGTACTATATTACGAATTGTTTAGAGTTGTTTTAAAATGTATGTTTATAATAATACTGCAGGATAGAATGGGGAGTAAGCATTCCACTGGTTAGACAAGGCAATAAAGAAATCTTGAATCTTGAAACGTGTCATGCGTGTCCTTCATCATTCGAGTGAATATTGACCACGGACTGGCTGTCAGTCAGCCTGTCCCGTCTGTCAGAGTGTCTATCCGTCTGTCCGTCCTGTCTGTCTCCCTGCCTGCCTGTCAGCCCGTCTGCCACCTCGCCACCGCAGCAGCTGTGACCTCTCCCCGGCAACACTGCGACGGCTCGGGAGTATGCCGATCTCAAAGGTGTGAGAGGAGGTACCTCTGTGGTAGGTTGGTGAGGTTGACAACGGCGCTCCCACCTCATATGCGAAAGAGCCGCGTTGTTATGAAAGTCAGTGCTTGTTCCTTATCGTCGAGGCAACCTTTATATGCTTATAATACGTTGCCTGCCCCACTAAGTCGGATGAATTTAACTCGATCGACCGCCCGCCACTCTTAGTTCAATCAACTTTAAAGATGCTGGCCATCAGACAGCGTAGACTACACGAAATATAGGAGAGTTTCAGTGGGTGTGTGTGTGTGTAAGTGGCAAAGACAGTGCATGTGACACTGTGGTTGATTGTGTCATTCCTCTGCGACTCTCCCGCGATTTTCTTCTTCTTTTAATCGTAGGAGGCCAGAGGGCGTTATCCTTTTTGGTGGGCTCTCCGATCATCCCGACCTCCTATTTTCGTGTTCTCGGTCATCCCTGTGGTCTAATTGATGTCCTGCCAATCATTGATCCACCGTGAGAGCCATAGATGTGACACACCACACCGCACACACACACCAGCACACACACACACACACCGACACACACACACACACCGACACACCGACACACACACACACACACACACACACACAGACACACACACACACACACACCACACACACACCAACACAACACCATACACACACACTGTAACACTCACGGAACAGATGCTGGCACTTACACACATTATAGCACATACACGCAGGGACACACAGACAAATGCATACCCACACATACACACACATACATAAACACACACACACATATGTAGGTCTTCTCCGTGGGGGTCAGCAATTAAACAAAGAGCTAGAGGGGCCCCACCACTAGATTACCTTCATTACACACAACACACACACACACACACACACACACACACACACACACACACACACACACACACGCACACACGCACACACACACACACACGCGCACACACACACTAGCTGAGCCCTATGACAGGATACTGTTCGTATTCTAAATATCCGAGGCCCACTATAGGCAGACAAACTTCAAATCGTCCAATCGCATTGCATCGTGACACTTAATGGGCCTGACTTGGTGTGTCGATGTAGTACACTTTAATGTCACTTACAAAAGAATGACAAGAAAGCATGAAAATATCGACGCAATGGGATTTGTAACATTCAAAGAAAACAAAGTTATTGTCAGATGAAGTTTGTCTGACAGGTGGATGCCTACATAAGCACACCTGAGACTTGAACTAAGAAATGTCGCAATCTAGAGCTCACTGCTGTGTTTGCTCTCCAAAGGCCTCGGGTGGGGCGGGGGGGGCAGAGGAGAGAGGGTGCTTCATGAAAGCCTTGTTCTTAGTTTTTTGACAAATGGTTGCGGTGACGTGTCGGGAGCGGTAACTTCGTTCACAACCACCTCACCATATTATCAAAAGTCTCCTGACAAAAGAGGCGAGGAGAGGTAGAGACGGCAGAGGGCAGGACCGCACAGGTGGATGTAGGCCACCCCAAAAACAATGGACATCCATTCATCTTGCCGCTGGAACATACTGTATAGTGTGTCGGCAATGCTGTGGAGCAGGGACATACCAACTACTATCTAGCTTACAACAACAACAACAACAACAACAACAACAATGCATCCGTCATAAATAAACAACCATCCGTTAGCTAGTAGTGTGTGTGTGTGTGCCGTTATTAGAACGTGTTTTATAAAACAATGTTAGTGTCTTCATTGATTGATGGCAAGTGATGCGTGATGATGTATTCATGTTCCACTGTGGAACACCAGAAGAATGTCTGTTCAAAAATACACACCTGTGTGAGCGAGTAGTGTGGCTATGAATTATTTTAGAAAACAGTCGGAGTGTCGTAATCAATTGTGACGTCATGTGTGAATGTAAATCTGTAAATGTACCGTACATGTGTAAATGTAAATGTGATGCTCACAGTGTGACTCGAGACGCCGATATCGGGGTGATAAAAGTGCGTGTCTATAGCGTGTCGGTGGCCTTTCGTAGGATACAATAAAAAGGCGCCAATAAAATGCCACATGAGGTCAACCGAACACATTTTGTCAGTTGGCGAGGAGAAGGCCAGCTTAGCAGCGCTCCTAGCACTTAGGGTGGAGTGCTTTAGGGTGTACAATCAATACGTAATAAACAAGCGAATAATATCAGACCACTCCATTTGACTGCCACTACCAACTTGTATATGAAGAGGACATTTGTATTTAGTTCAAGTAAAGCAGAAGCTGCATAATTGGTTGAATATTAACAGCGGCCTATTGTTCTTTTTTTGGTACATATCATTTTCACTGCGGAAGTCCCCAGACATATTAAACTACTTTTTGCAAATTACAAAGTGTCACTTGATCAAATCACATCTGCAGATGTACAACATCCTATCAGTCACATTAAAAGGGAGCGCAGGCTAGCCAAAATGCAAAATAGATCAATGTGACGTCAGAACCTGTTACAGCAGAGCCTAGAAATGTGCATTAGCTTTCAAACTTTGCAAACAGCATGTCTGTTTAGCTCCTATGATCAGCATAATGGAAAGGGCACGACTACATAAATGCAAGAATCGTTTAAAACTATTAATAGAAATATACCCCACTAATGTATTGACATAGATGAACGTGCACGCTGAACAGATATTGATGTGCAACAAATTGTGAATTGGCAAAAAATGGTTTGCCTTATCAATTTGTGTCCTCGCTAAGCTATTACGTAGTATAATCTATCCATTCAACAATGCAGACCAGAGATAATAAACTTTTACTTGAATCTAAAAAGGAATCAACTACAGCCTCTAAAACAGAAAGGCCTCTGTGTGTGTGTGTGTGTGTGCATGTGTGATCTGTGTGTGTGTGTGTGCGTGTGTGTGTTGTGTGTGTGTGTGTGTGTGTGTGTGTGTGTGTGTGTTGTGCTGTGTGTGTGTGTGTGTGTGTGTGTGTGTGTGTGTGTGTGTGTTGGCGTTGTGTGTGTGTGTGTGTGTGTGTGCATGTGAAATACAGGAAATACTGGCTCTAAGTGATGCAGGTCACATGATTTCAGACACCAGGAAAAGAGCTCTCTCACTGGGCGAGCTCTCGTCGGCCTGGCGTCTCCTCAACCACAACCTTGTGGAGGGTAGATGCATCTACAGCACGTCTTATAGTCAGGGTAACAAAGTGTAACACTTTTATACCCCAGTAACCAGGCCGACGTCTCAATTTCTGTCAACCATTTAGACTGCCAAGCTGGGCTCGGTAAACAAAAGGTGACTGACTTTCTAGTACCCCATAACCGAGGCTGGAAACGATAGCGACGGTAGCGTTCGATCTCCATCATTTCTCGTTCCCCCCAAATGTTATGACTGCCAGCATCCTCGCCAGAACCAGCATCAATTTAAAAAAGGCTCCAGGCCTGTGACCTTTTAGCCGTCTGGTCTGTTAGATAACTTTACATTCTAGACTATTAACCCAACTTATCCAGTCGGCTGAGCTGTACCCCTATATAATATTATCGCGCTCGGGCCATTGGATTAAAAGACAATTTGGGTATGCTTGTGCGAGGCCCACAAATGACAGTTGAAGGGCCACCAGACCAATACATTGCCTGCCACCAAGTTGCCAGTCCCCACTGTATAGTTGTACCAGCAACACGAGCGAAAGAATGTACTCTTGGGGGTGGGTACTGTGAAGCTCGCTTTTGAGGACAAAAGCATCGCCAGAATTGACCTAAATGTTACCAATGTAACACCGTGTTAGATAATTAGGCAAAACAGCTAAAGCACACGAAACCAACAAGGCGCTATATTATTCATTGGTGAGGTTATAATAATTAATATTAAACGACGGAAAAAAAATTAAAAGAAACATTTGGTTAACACGCACAACTGCATGACATGCACACCACACACACACACACACACACACACACAGACACACACCCACACACAGCAAACACACGCGCACACACACACACACACACACACACAGCACACACACACACACACACACACACACACACACACAAAAGTTCTCACACACAGCACACAGATTCTATCAGTATCAGGTGGTGCATCCCTGCCTGCAATGCACAGGGAACGGAGCGCCGGGGCCTCCGTCAGATTCCCGCGACACAGTGGTGCGCTGTCCGTGGTTCTGAATCCGTCCAGGACAACCCATAATAAGACGAGATGCGGCCGCCCTGCATGCTCTGTCAGACGCAGTGTGGGCTAATATGCTTGAGTACTGAGTGATATTAAATTAAATCAGGAATTCTGAAGAGCAATCGTGCTGTTCAGACTCTTCCGTATCGAGGAGCTGCATTTCCTTGCACGCAACAGGAACCAGGAGAGAGCAGGAGAGAAGAGACAGAGGAGAGAGGAGAGGAGAGGAGGAGAGACGAGAGAGGAGAGAGAGAGAGAGGGTTTGATTGATCATGTGGCCTATAGGAACCTGCAAGAGTTGTGTCGAATATTGCTGCATAGACGCACCTACGGTCCATCTGTTACTCACCAACTCCCAGCACGGCGTGCATGATCGATCGATCCCCAATTCATAAACTTCCCCCCTGATCAGCAGCAACAGCCCCTCTCTCCATTCATTCTTCCGGGTTTGACTTTAGCATGGCAATCCCCAAAAAAAAGATGTTAACTTATTCGCGGGTTTGACTTTAGCATGGCAATCCCCAAAAAAAAGATGTTAACTTACCGCAGTCCACACACAAGATCTTCCCAACATCCTTTTTGAGGTTCTTCCCACTCGTGTCCAGGGGCGCGAACGACGCCTTGAACACAAGGGGCTCGTCCGTGGGGTCCATGAAAAAGATGTACTTGTGGTTCGGGATCACTTTGGTGCACGACGCCGACGCCGCCGACGACGCCGATGCCGCCGCCGCCGCCGCCTCGGACCCGGACCCGAGTCCCCCCACATAGGTGACGAGCTGCTCCCGCTCCAGACCCCCGCTGTTGACCGGCCACACGTCCAGCACCTTGACGTTCACGCCGGAGACGTTCGCGGCCGCCGCGGACTGCACCTTGCCCTCGATCACCACGGCGGAGCGGTACGCCTGGTCCTGCAGGGAATTCAAACTCGGGGAGTAGCAGGCGAACGAGACCCCGATGACCAGCATGGATAGATGCACTGGATCAAGCCTCATGCCGCCTCCTGCTTTGGCTCGGCGGTGGTCGCTGGCATCCGCCAACGTAAATGTGAACTGACGCGAACATGCCCCGCGAGCGAGGTTGCGACAGCAGGACTGTTGGGCTAACTGGCGTCGGGCGGGCGAACCCCCACCATGCGCGACGGCAGCATCGGGTTCAGACAGTGAGAGGATAAGAGAGAGAGAAAAGCAGACGCATGCGGCAGACAGACGGCGCGCCAATGGGCCCTCAACTGTGCCCACGGCGACGTGTACGCGGCAACCTCGCGGAGTAAACGTAGCGTCAATCCAAATACGTGGATCCCGCCCTACCCATCATATTAGAATCGATATAGTTAGGTTCGTAGCAATGTGGTAATATGGTCAAGTGGACGGGCCCGGCTCTCAATCTATGAAAACGCGGAGAGCGAGAGAGAGAGACGGAGACGCTAGTTACCGTTTTGTTCCGAAGCCCGAGCGTGGCAAACACCGGGGGGGTGGGGGGGTGTTGAGCAATAATCCCCCACAACAGTCGGTGTGTTGTGTCCTCCTAATAAGGCGTCTTATTAGAAAACCGCTAAGCGTCTTCGTGGTCTATTCCCCCCCATTTCCCATCCCCTCACGGTGCCATGGCTTGCAGGAACTGGGAGACGACGCCACTGAAAAAAAAATCGCAGTGGTTTTGAGTGCTCCTGCTCGGCTGTGATGGGCTCCCTCTATCAGCAGGTGTACACAAGTGTAAGTGTTTAGTTTGATTCATCACACACACACACACACACACACAAACACACACACACACACACAACACACACACACACACACATACACACACACACACACAGACACAACACACACACACACAACACACACACACACACACGCTACATTCAAGAATATTACAAACACAATTTGTAAGTTAAGAAATAGTTCCCTAAACACACACACCGACACTCATCCTTCTAAACCCCTCACCCTCTAAATGACTTTTTCCCGGGGGCATGGCCTAATATTGCTTTCACCACCCATGCGCGGGCTTCCCCCACCCCCGACGGCCATTAGCCAGGCAGCGCCTCGCCTCCCCTCTCTCAATCTGTCCACTCTCTGGCTCACCTCGCCCTGGCTCTGTCTGTGTGTGTGTGTGTGTGTGTGTGTGTGTGTGTGGGTGTCTGTGTGTGTGTGTGTGTGTGTGTGTGTGTGTGTGTGTCTTCTCTTCTCTCTTCTCTCTCTCTCTCTCTCTCTCTCCTCTCTCTCCCTCTCCTCTCTCTCCTTCTTCTCTCTCTCTCCTCCTCTCCCTCTCCTCTGTGACAAAGAGGCATCACTAGAGAGAAATACAGACCGCTCCATCAGTCACAAGACTCCCGCCTTCATCAAAACCGCAGGAGCCACACAGCCCACAGCTTGGCCAATACGTCGATACACTTGCAACATCTATCCACCCATCTCTCGTAACCCGGCTAGTACCTTACGTCAAGCCGCTCCCTCAATAGCGCTCAGGTATTATGTCGTTCCAAGGTCCTTTGGATTGTGTTAGAGGCGGTGGGTGGTAGTGTGGATTGTCAGCCTCAGCCTGCACACCAGCCCCAGCCAATGCATAGGCAACACCCTGTCCTCAGCTCGCTTTATTCACATAATAAAAACCCAATGCAACGCAAGCCGGCGTCCGCGCATGTGCCTCCGCGAAGGCATGATGTGATGACTCGATGCGATGCCGCGACGGGGAGGTGAGGAAGGTGAGGAGGAGTAGCAGCAGTAGCAGCAGTAGGAGCAGCAGCAGCAAGACGGTAGGCCGCCGCGGGAGGAGCTGCACAGCCGGCTGGGTAAAAGCCACTATACGCTGTCGTGCAGGGAGGTTCGCACATTCTCCACGAGAAGCTCCCAAGCCTCCGACTGCGCGCCCCTATAATCAAAATCACACTCGCATCTGTTTTTTTTCAATATAATTCCCTCGCTAAATGTAAAAGGTGAGTTCATGGTATAGCCTGCGACTTGATTGATTATAGGGACGCGCAAGTCGACCGCGGGAGCCTCGTGGAGATGTGCGCTCCTGCAGCGCAGCGTTAGTCATCCCAGCCGCGCTGTGCAGCTCCTCCCGCGGCGGCCTACCGTCTTGCTGCTGCTGCTCCTACTGCTGCTACTGCTGCTACTCCTCCTCACCTTCCTCACCTCCCCGTCGCGGCATCGCATCGAGTCATCACATCATGCCTTCGCGGAGGCACATGCGCGGACGCCGGCTTGCGTTGCATTGGGTTTTTATTATGTGAATAAAGCGAGCTGCATGCATGCTGCTGCAGGCTGCAGGCTGACACCACCCACCACCCACCGCCCACCACCAACCACAACCACGACCACGCCATGAGACGCTTGACGTAGGTCTGCCGGGTTACGGAGTGGTGATGTTGACGGTATCGACGTTTGGCCAAGCTGTGGCCTGTATGTGCTCCTGCGTTTTGTGACGGAGCTGCTGACAATCGGCGTATTTCTCCTCGTCTGTGGTAAGTGGAGGAGGCGGAGAGAGAGAGAGAGAGAGAGAGAGAGAGAGAGAGAGAGAGAGAGATGAGAGAGAAACCATATGCGCATGGACATGGAGAGGGGGACGACAGGTAGACAACAACACTACACACACACACACACACACTACACGCACTACACACACACACACACACACACACACACACACACACACACACACAGATGACAAAGATGTCAACAAGTAAAATGTAAATTAACGTGATCTTGAATCCTGTAAATTTTGGAGTGAAGCGTGTGTTTTGCGACTCCCGGACTACGGAACTTGTGGCTCACTGCAGCATTTTGTGTGTGTGTGTGTGTGTGTGTGTGTGTGTGTGTGTGTGCGTCTATCCTCTCCTCCTGCAGATGATAGAGGGAGCCCATCACAGCCGAGCAGGAGCACTCAAAACCACTGCGATTTTTTTTTCAGTGGCGTCGTCTCCCAGTTCCTGCAAGCCATGGCACCGTGAGGGGATGGGAAATGGGGGGGAATAGACCACGAAGACGCTTAGCGGTTTTCTAATAAGACGCCTTATTAGGAGGACACAACACACCGACTGTTGTGGGGGATTATTGCTCAACACCCCCCCACCCCCCGGTGTCGCCGCACACCCACCGGCACCGCGTCTCCGTCTCTCTCTCTCGCTCTCCCCGTTTTCAAGCCGCCGCGCCGTCCACCCATCATTGCTCGACCCTATTCGACTAGAAAGCAGCGGATCCCGATGGCATGGACACTTATGCGAGGTCTGCCGCGCCGCCGCCGTGCCACAGGAGCCCACTCGCCGCCGCCGCCGCCGCGTCTTCTTCTCCTCCTCCTCCTCCACTCGACCGAGCTCCGTCGCCATCGCCGCCCCGCCGCAGCCCACCGAGCCCACCGAGCCCTGCCGCAGCACCGCGACCAGCGACCACCGCCGAGCCAAAGCAGGAGGCGGCATGAGGCTTGATCCAGTGCATCTATCCATGCTGGTCATCGGGGTCTCGTTCGCCTGCTACTCCCCGAGTTTGAATTCCCTGCAGGACCAGGCGTACCGCTCCGCCGTGGTGATCGAGGGCAAGGTGCAGTCCGCGGCGGCCGCGAACGTCTCCGGCGTGAACGTCAAGGTGCTGGACGTGTGGCCGGTCAACAGCGGGGGTCTGGAGCGGGAGCAGCTCGTCACCTATGTGGGGGGACTCGGGTCCGGGTCCGAGGCGGCGGCGGCGGCGGCATCGGCGTCGTCGGCGGCGTCGGCGTCGTGCACCAAAGTGATCCCGAACCACAAGTACATCTTTTTCATGGACCCCACGGGAGCCGAAGCCAAAACATGGTTGGTATCAAGCGTCGCTTCGACCGCCCTCGGGACCACTATTGAGAACGAAACCCTCTAAAAAAGGATGGTCGGAAATTCTTGAAGAGTGACTGCCGAAGGATGTCCTAACTACTCTCTAATTTTTTTGGGACAATGCATGCTATAAGACGAACCACCTCGGAAGAGACCTGAATGGAGGATGAGAGGGCTGTGACGTCCTTGATCCCAGGGGGACAGTATTTATAAGTTTGGAGAGTCGACCCATCAACTGCCACGTCCGTGCTGGGAGTTGGCCAAGCTGTTCTAGTAAACGATGAATGGAGCAAGGGTGCGTCTACTGCTCTCTCTTCTCTCCTCTCTCCTTCACCTCTTCCTCTTCCTTTCCTCCTCCTCCTCTCTCTCTCTCTCTCTCTCTCTCCTCTCTCCTCCTCTCCTCCTCTCCTCTCCTCTCCTCTCTCCTCTCCTCTCCTCTCCTGACTGCAACAGGCATGCGCCTCGCACTGTTGCGTGCAAGGAAATGCAGCTCCTCGATACGGAAGAGTCTGAACAGCACGATTGCTCTTCAGAATTCCTGATTTAATTTAATATCACTCAGTACTCAAGCATATTAGCCCACACTGCGTCTGACATTTTTCCCTATCATACATTATATCTCTGCAGCATTAAATATTTGAATTATCACTGCAGTTACTCCCAAGCATATTATCCCACACTGCGCCATCGTGCACAGACATGGCAAGGCTGCCCCGGCATCTCGTCCTTCAATTATAGGGTTTCCCTGCACGAATATCCAAACTCGCACGGACAGACGCCCCACTCGAGTGTCGCGCGGAAATTCTAGACGGGCCCCCGCGCTCCGTCCCTGGCATATTGCGAGCGTCAACGGACCAAGTCCACCGACCTCGATACTGATGAAACTGATCACTGCTGTTATTGTGTGTGTTGGTGGTGTGTGTTGGTGTGTCTGTTGGTGTGTGTGTGTGTTGTGTGTGTGTTGGTGTGTGTTGGTGTGTGTTGGTGTGTGTTGGTGTGTGTTGCTGTGTTGGTGTGTGTTGTGTTGGCCAGCACGCTGAACACACGAACCAGATTGCCTCTCTAATCTTGAAGTTAGCAGCTGGCGGTCTAGTGTGGAGGAAGAAGGCCTGTTTGGGTAAGGGGACATGTAAGTAGTCAGATCATAGCAGTGCGATGTAACCTGAGATGTTCACCTGTAATTACCAAAGGATCGTCGTGTTAGTCTTGAGTGTGCGAAAGGTCGCGTTTCTCTCAAAAGTATTTATGCTCCATATTGAAAACCCTATTTTATAGCCCTATTTGTACATCTTGAGGCGCGCAAATTGCAGACGCTTTTATCCAAAAGCGACTTACAGTACAAAGAGTACATTTGTTGAAAGAGACAGAGCAATATATCGCTGTGGTACAATATACAACGAGCAACTGTCAGAATTATTGTCTTGGCCCATCCACTGTCAATTGTGACAGATACCAAATATCATACACCAGATATCATATAGTGACACAGACTGGATATTTTCAGAATGTACATTTCCTCAGGCCTAAAAGGTACAGGCCTGCAGCCTTTTATTGATACTGGTTCTGGGCAGTTGGCAGTCTAAATGGTAGACAGAAATGATGGGAGATCGACTACCGACGTTTCGGCCTGGTTACTGGGGTATAAAAGTGTTACACTTTGTTACCCTGACTATAAGACGTGCTGTAGATGCATCTACCCTCCACAAGGTTGTGGTTGAGGAGACGCCAGGCCGACGAGAGCTCGCCCAGTGAGAGAGCTCTTTTCCTGGTGTCTGAAATCATGTGACCTGCATCACTTAGAGCCAGTATTTCCTGTATTTCACATGCACACACACACACACACACACACACACACACACACACACACACACACACACACACACACACACAACACACACACACACACACAAACACACACACACACACACACACACACACACACACACACACACACACACACACACACACACACACATGCACACACACACACACACACAGAGGCCTTTCTGTTTTAGAGGCTGTTGATTCCTTTTTAGATTCAAGTAAAAGTTTATTATCTCTGGTCTGCATTGTTGAATGGATAGATTATACTACGTAATAGCTTAGTGAGGACACAAATTGATAAGGCAAACCATTTTTTGCCAATTCACAATTTGTTGCACATCAATATCTGTTCAGCGGGCACGTTCATCTATGTCAATACATTAGTGGGGTATATTTCTATTAATAGTTTTAAACGATTCTTGCATTTATGTAGTCGTGCCCTTTCCATTATGCTGATCATAGGAGTTAAACAGACATGCTGTTTGCAAAGTTTGAAAGCTAATGCACATTTCTAGGCTCTGCTGTAACAGGTTCTGACGTCACATTGATCTATTTTGCATTTTGGCTAGCCTGTGCTCCCTTTTAATGTGACTGATAGGATGTTGTACATCTGCAGATGTGATTTGATCAAGTGACACTTTGTAATTTGCAAAAAGTAGTTTAATATGTCTGGGGACTTCCGCAGTGAAAATGATATGTACCAAAAAAAGAACAATAGGCCGCTGTTAATATTCAACCAATTATGCAGCTTCTGCTTTACTTGAACTAAATACAAATGTCCTCTTCATATACAAGTTGGTAGTGGCAGTCAAATGGAGTGGTCTGATATTATTCGCTTGTTTATTACGTATTGATTGTACACCCTAAAGCACTCCACCCTAAGTGCTAGGAGCGCTGCTAAGCTGGCCTTCTCCTCGCCAACTGACAAAATGTGTTCGGTTGACCTCATGTGGCATTTTATTGGCGCCTTTTTATTGTATCCTACGAAAGGCCACCGACACGCTATAGACACGCACTTTTATCACCCCGATATCGGCGTCTCGAGTCACACTGTGAGCATCACATTTACATTTACACATGTACGGTACATTTACAGATTTACATTCACACATGACGTCACAATTGATTACGACACTCCGACTGTTTTCTAAAATAATTCATAGCCACACTACTCGCTCACACAGGTGTGTATTTTTGAACAGACATTCTTCTGGTGTTCCACAGTGGAACGCTATGCCCATTGACATTCAAATCAGTACGCACCCCACTCTCCATTCAATTCAATGAACTTGACATAACTAACAATTGGTTTTCTAAAAGAACGTTTCTTCCAATAACTGGTCAAAAGCAGACACACCAACTCCACTATAGTCTCCCCTAAACGGATGGTTGTATTTATGACGGATGCATTGTTGTTGTTGTTGTTGTTGTTGTAAGCTAGATAGTAGTTGGTATGTCCCTGCTCCACAGCATTGCCGACACACTATACAGTATGTTCCAGCGGCAAGATGAATGGATGTCCATTGTTTTTGGGGTGGCCTACATCCACCTGTGCGGTCCTGCCCTCTGCCGTCTCTACCTCTCCTCGCCTCTTTTGTCAGGAGACTTTTGATAATATGGTGAGGTGGTTGTGAACGAAGTTACCGCTCCCGACACGTCACCGCAACCATTTGTCAAAAAACTAAGAACAAGGCTTTCATGAAGCACCCTCTCTCCTCTGCCCCCCCCGCCCCACCCGAGGCCTTTGGAGAGCAAACACAGCAGTGAGCTCTAGATTGCGACATTTCTTAGTTCAAGTCTCAGGTGTGCTTATGTAGGCATCCACCTGTCAGACAAACTTCATCTGCAATAACTTTGTTTTCTTTGAATGTTACAAATCCCATTGCGTCGATATTTTCATGCTTTCTTGTCATTCTTTTGTAAGTGACATTAAAGTGTACTACATCGACGCACCAAGTCAGGCCCATTAAGTGTCACGATGCAATGCGATTGGACGATTTGAAGTTTGTCTGCCTATAGTGGGCCTTGGTTATTTAGAATACGAACAGTATCCTGTCCCATAGGGCTCAGCCTAGATCGTGTGTGTGCACGCGCGCGTGTGTGTGTGTGTGTGTGTGTGTGTGTGTTTGTGTGTAATGAAGGTAATCTAGTGGTGGGGCCCCTCTAGCTCTTTGTTTAATTGCTGACCCCCACGGAGAAGACCTACATATGTGTGTGTGTGTGTTTATGTATGTGTGTGTATGTGTGGGTATGCATTTGTCTGTGTGTCCCTGCGTGTATGTGCTATAATGTGTGTAAGTGCCAGCATCTGTTCCGTGAGTGTTACAGTGTGTGAGTGTATGCGTCCATTCATGTGTTGCAGTGTGTGTGTGTGTGGGTTTGTGTGTGTGTGTGTGTGTGTGTGTGTGTGTGTGTGTGTGTGTGTGTGTGTGTGTTGTGCGCGTAGATGCCAGT
>PIJE02006272.1:3165-15686 GCA_002895965.2 Coryphaenoides rupestris
TATCCCTTGTGAATTGGCGCAAGGTAATAGAGCCGCTCTCTCTCTCTCTCTCTCTCTCTCTTTCATTCTCTCTCTCTCTCTCTCTCTCTCTCGTTGGCCTCAAATGTGTATCTCTGTGTTTCCATCTCCCTCCGCCCCTGTAGGCAAGAACACTCTGAGACCCAAATGTTAAGGAAAAGGGTTAAAGAGGTAGAGACAGAGTACAAACAACTACAGCTGGAGTGTCAAGTGAAAGAGGGTCGTGTGGTAGATCTAGAGAGTGATGTTGAGGTATCCATTTTTCAAAACTCTTTACTATTTTATCCGATCAACTGTCTTGTTTGGAGTGGTCCACTACTCTAGTCGTCGTGTTTTTGGTCGTTTGGTCGTCGTGTAGTTTTTGTCTTTTTTCCGTTTGGTTTTGCGTGGTATGCGTTTGTAAATGTAAGTAATCTTTGGTGTGTGTGGTCTGGGAGTTTGATAGTTGGAAAATTACTTTGGGGGGGAATTAGGGGGAGGGGTGGGGGTTCATTTTAAATGATTTATTTTGGCTTGAATTCAACACGTGATGCCATCACTCCATTTAACATGGTGCTCCACGTGGGTATATGGTTGAATTTGCATCTCTCATTGGATTTGTATCTTGTGTGTCACATTCAGTTCCATTTTGGTGGCATTCACTCCATAACATAAGCATGCTGTTAACAGAAGCCGGGTCTTTCATAAAAACACTGCACAGCTTTAAGTGAGTGAACTGCCTGAAATTGCTCAAAGAATCATTCCTCTCTAGAATCATTCCTAATCTCACAGCTTTCATTGTTTTTTGAATGGCCGGCATACAATACACACGACACCGCACCCCCATGTGAAGTATTTGTGACGTGGTGCCTTGGTTTCCTAAGTGGAGCACAAACATAACAAAACGTGTCAGTGATTGAATGAATGTTTGTACAAATAAGAAGCACAGATGCAGTCAACAAATGTACAAAACTTAGGAAATCAAAGCATTCAACGAATTGAAGTGGTTGCTCGCTACAGACATTTTCTTTGTGTTTCAGTGTTTTTCCCAGTATTGTATGTTTCGGTCTGATCTATTCATTTTAACTCTACAGATATGCCCGGATGTTGTCATGAACTTTTTTTTTGGCATTTCTCAAGGCGTTGCAGCAGTACCGCTGTGTGGAGCGCGATGCGGTCGCCATGCTGTCCACGCTGTCCGCCCTGCAGGACAAAGCCCAGCATCTGGAGTACAACCTGAGTGCAGAGACTCGCATCAAGCTGGACCTGTTCTCCGCCCTGGGAGACGCCCGCAGGCAGCTGGAGATAGCACAAGGTAGGGCTGGGCGATCTGGCAAAAAATATAATCATGATTTTATTTCCCATATTGATCTATTTTTTTCCGATTGTTTTATAACAATATATAATTTGATAATGCTGCCAGTTTGAAGAGTATCCTGATTATGACAAATGAAGAAGACACCAGAGGGTTCATTAGTTAAACTTTAGAACAGTTTATTAACAAAAATAATGTAAATATTAAACACTGCAAACATGCTGTAATAGCCTTAATAAAACACACCTTTCAAATTATTTAAATGTAAATAAAACTGAAAGCTGGGCAGCAAACATCTCACATGTTTTTCGAGGAAGACAAAAATATTAAAACAAGTGGCTCAAATGCCCTGTGCAACTTTAAGATAAAATAAAGTACAAAATATGAAGTGGTTAAATCAGAGGTGGGCAAACTACGGCCCGCGTGCCACATACGGCCCGTTGCGTTGTTTAATCCGGCCCGTCGGGCATTTGCATTAACAACAGTCATTTAATTGGACTCAACTTAACAAATTGTGTGGTGTGTCGGTGGCACAGCGGAGAGAGTTCTTACCTGCAGTCCTGGGTTCAAATCCTGTGGAAAGCTTTCTCTTATGTCTAAGTCCCGTGAACGGTAAAGTTAAGTACACCCAGAGACCATGGCCGTAGGCGTCTTGGTGGTGCTGTGGTCTGCCCTGGAGGTTAGCACTCTGGAGACTCAGGTTTGAGTCAGCGCACATACGGCCACGAAAAAGTGAACGCCAGCAGAACAGTTACACCTAAAGGGCTCTTGCTGACAACCGAAAGCTTGTGACTTTTTTTTTTTAAAGCATGAAACTTTTCTTTATGCTCAAGTGTTTTATTTGCCTAGGGGAGCGGGCAAAATTAATTAACAAGGATAATTTTTGGGGAGGGGGAAGGGACCCAACTACAAAGAAACCAACTATAAGAAAGTCAAGTTAAAAAAAAGAGTTGCAAGCTCTCGGTTGTCAGCAAGAGCCCTTTAGGTGTAACACCCCCACCAGCCCCTCTGAGGGGGGGTTCTGCTGGCATTCACTTCTTGGTGGCCATATGTGTGCTGACTCAAACCTGAGTCAGCGAGAGCGCTAACCTCCAGCACAGACCAACAAGACACCTACTTGGGCATGGTCTCCGAGCGTATTTAACTTTACCGTTCACAGGACTTAGACATAAGAGAAGGCTTTCCACAGGATTTGAACCCAGGACTGCAGAGCTGAAGGTAAGAACTCTCTCCACTGTGCCACCAAGACACCACACTATGAAGCGGTCGGAGGTGGCATTTGACATTACACTTATGCTGCATTGTTAAGTTGGAAAAGGACAAGAGATTTCCATCATGACTTGAACACATGACCTTAGAGTTGATAACAATGCACTCTCTCCACTGCACCATTAGGACATGACAATATGATTAACAGGACTTAGGGTTAGTGTTAGGGCGTTGACTTAAAAGTACCACTTCATAGTGTGCTGTCTTGGTGGCACAGTGGAGAGAGTTCTTACCTTCAGCTCTGCAGTCCTGGGTTCAAGTCCTGGGTTCAAATCCTGTGGAAAGCCTTCTTGTATGGCTAAATCCCGTGAACGGTGAAGTTAAATACGCCCGGAGACCATGCCCAAGTAGATATCTCGGTGGTGCTATGTCTGTGCTGGAGGTTAACACTCAGGTTTGAGTCAGTGCACATACGGCCACCAAGAAGTGAACACCAGCAGAACCCCCATCCCTAAAGGGCTCTTGCTGACAGCTTGTGACAAGACTCTTTTTAAATCATTAAAAGTGACTTGACTTTCTTTGGTTGGTTTCTTTATAGTTGGTTCCTTCCCCCTGCCCCCCAATTTATCCTTGTTAATTAATGTCATTAATTTAGCCCTCCCCCCCCTCCCCTAGGCAAATAAAACACGAGCATAAAGAAAAGTTTCAAGCGAATAGGAGAGAATTAACAAAATATAGCCCTGTATATACAGTATATATATATATATATATATATAATATATATATATACTTTTAAGGTACAGTGTCGTAATTACTTCAAGGAAAATGGTAAACTCTGATATGAGCTCCATCTATCTTTGTTATTTCATATTACATCGAACGTGAACTTCAATATAATTCTAGTGTGTTTGCAATTCCTCATGCGAGTGCTTCGACAAACACTCGAGAAACAAGATTATAGATTATATTTTCTGTTACTTGCAGGATAAATACATACATGTGTTATTTACTGCGTTAATAAAGGCCTTCCTACGGTAAGGGCTGAACAGAATGAGAATTGAACACGTTAATTAGAAACTAACTTATATGCAACTTATCCACACTTCAGTTAGTAACATCTCTTATTCATTACACCTCAAGCGTTCCTACCAACGTTAAAACATCAGATTTTCAGATCCAAATTATTATTTGTTGCAGAGAGACAGCGTATGAGCACAGAACGCATCAAACGAAACAACAACTGTAATAATAATAATAATAATAATCATTATAGGTTTTTTGCCAGAAAGGCATCATATCTTTCACAGTGAAGTACCATACTGCATTATTTATATCCTCGCTTCTTTTTGAACGTCTTTCATACGGGAAATGGCAGCAAATGAGACACAATGGATGCTTGTTTGGGCCCCGCTGCTACTTGAAGGCTTTCTTGGCTCCGCCCCCATGTGTCGTCACTGGGCGCTACCGTCTCAGGTGCTTCAACAGGTTGCTCGTGTTTCCGTCGTTTTCTGCGCCTTGTTGTTTTTAAAGTAACCAAACCAGTTCCATATCATAGACTTCATGAAGCGCTTTTTGTCGACAATTTGGTCACTTAGTAACTCTCGTTCCTCGCCGGTGTCTCTCAGTCTGTTGTCCTTTCTTTGCGTCGCTGTTGGTAAACAACGCCTCGTGCCGTGGTATGAATGGGCGTGTCGAGACAAAACACTGCAGACCGATTGGCTGTTGTCGTGTTTATTTCCGGTGCGTCATGACGCTGCTGTCAGATCTATCCAGATCGGAAAAATCGCGAAGGCTGATAGACCGAGATCGACAAAAGATGTATCGCAATCTCGATTCGAGATCGATTCATCTCCCAGCCCTAGCACAAGGTTCACCTGCTTTACAGTACTACTTTAGCAGGTGTCACCAAGATACTTTATTCGCCTAGTTTATCATTTTACCAAAGTAAAAGTAGTAATACCACACTTGGAAATACTACATAAGTAAAAGTCCTGTATTGAAAGTTTTACATAAGTACTCGTGCAAACGTATTAGCATCAAAATATACTTATAGTACGAAAACTAAAAGTGCTCATTATGCAGAATGGCCCATATGATAATAATATACATTTCATTATGGGATTAGAATTATTGATGCATTAATGTGTCCAATAAAGCCTCATTGATATATAATTTATTTATTGATTATATTTTGGATTGTTAATTCTCATCTGCAATGTCACTAGTATTGAAAGCTGTCAGATAAATAAAGTATCAGAAAATAGAAACAAGTGAAATAGAAGTACCTCAAATTTGTACTTAGGTACAGTACTTGAGTAAATGTACTTGGTTACTTTCCACCACTGACAACTACTATTACTACTACTACTACTACTACTACTACTTTGTACAGGACGCACAGTATTCGCTCACAGTCCGACAACCTCTCTCTCTCCGTCTCTCTCTCTCTGCCCTGCAGGTAAGGTGCTGCGGCAGGACCGTGAGATCGGCGGCATGAAACAGAAGATCGCCGAGGTGATGGCGGTCAGCCCCGGCGTGTCATACGTGAGCGAGCGGCCGCCCGTGCCCCACTACGTCACCAAGCTGCTGGGCTCCGACCGCTACGGCCTCAACCCCCGGGCGCTCATGTACCAGTGTCTGAAGAAGTAGAGCGCGACCGGAGGCTCTCGTGGTGGCGGCGGCGGAGGCGGGCGGAGGTTGGCGTGTGTGACACTTTGTGACGGATTATTATGTTTACCACAGATAAACCGATTCTTCTGGCAGCCATGCTTTTTGTAGACCAGAGCGAGTCCCCCAAGGTGTGAGCTGGATGCGGGCGTTTGAATGCTTTTTTGCTGCATTGATGGTGCTACTATGACATCTGTAACGTCCTTAACAAGCTCTGTTTTGTTACAAACAAACAAAAAACACTGACACGGTTTTACAAATTGGTACACTGGTATGGCCAAAGTCTTGTGAAAGTCTACATACATTGAATACCTTTGAAGGTATTTGTTTACAGCTGACTTTTGCCTACATTTTCTAGGATGTAATTATTACACATGCTTTCTTGAAAAACAACGAGTAATTAAATCAGTTTTTGTTCCCCGAAAAATGAATCCCCAGTATTTTAGGGTTTTGGGGGACATTTTGGGGGCTTTTTAAACAAGGTGTGGTTCATGAATGGGGCCAGATGACTGCGGGTTGTACTGTTGCTGCTTCACTGTGAGAGCTGAGGTCCCCCTCGGGAACAGGTGTTGATGTTGCGTGCTACGGGTACGGGTCAAAAGACCACAAGGTGAACTGTGGGAGAAGCCGGGCGCAGTATTCAGTTTGTCTCTGGCTTGAGGTCAGTGTTCAACATCGTATTGTTCTGCTGTTTGGTGACTGTGACGGGCCCCTCGATTGGCCAAGAAGAGTATGGGATTAAGTCCCTTAACAATAGCAGGCTTATGAGTTGCTATTGTATGGAACATTGTTATTCAATGTTTACGTTTGTGAGTACATTAAAAGTGTAGTTGTGCATAACACAACGTGGCAGATGACCAAAATAACAGTAGGGGAAATTTGCTCCTAAATTTGATGATTGTGCCTATCTTACATTATTTTAATACCGGGAAGTAAATTAATGTGAAAGAGTAATGTGTTTGAATTGAAGTGCTATGTACTGTTTTTGTAGTCTTTTTTCTTACTCAAGACGTAAAGAAATTCCCTGTATTGATTGATATTAAGATGATAAAATAAAAAACAAAAATAAAAAAAACTAAATGGATGTTGCCACTTGGGTTTTTCTGTTTAGATTGTCTTTCTAGGGGTGTTTTATATTTCAAAAAGTATTTTTTAGTTTTGATGTACTTTTATTACTTGCTATCATTTTGTACGGCAATGTGTTTGTCCGCATGAAATGTTTGATTCAATTGCAATTTCTTTGAGCACACATTGTGACGGAAGATATGTACAGCATTATAATTGTACAAGGGCTAGTTTCTTAATATTTTGATCATACGATTGAAACAACGATGCTCCCTTTTTTTTTTTTACTAATAAACACTTTGAAAAAATCTGAATGTTTTGTTCAAATTTGTCCTACTCTCAAATTGATGTACTGCATTTCTGCAGCCGCAATCATATAGCAGCCTGATGCTGTTTTCATTATTTTTGGATATAAAACACTGAAGCAGAAATGACCAATTGTAGTGGACCAAACTGGTTCAACCGATAGCGTTTTTATTAAGAGTAATGTTGTATAATGTTTTTTTAATACACCCACAGAGCTTCTAGAAAGGTGCCAAATACAATTTTAGCATTTATGGTACGCATCCATAATGAATGTTCTTGTTCATCTGGCAAGATGTCTGCCGTTTGGTTCCCACTTTGAACAAGACTAGTGAGCCAATAGTATACCGACGTTGGCATCATGTTTGAAAAGTTAATGTTGTCAATGTTTGAAAAGTTAGCAATTGCACCTTTAAGAGAAAAGACTAATGACTGCGAGCATATTGTGGTAGATTAGCACACACACACGAAATGTTGAAGGTGGAGCTTTTTATTTCAGTTATTGAAAAAGAGTGGGGGGGGGTATTTGTGCAGAAATAGATATACAGCTACAGTTGGGCAACCAGCATACAGTGCATACGAGATGGTTACTAGCATGCTATTGCAGTCCTGCACTTGTATCTCACGTAATAAAACGGACCCTGTGGAAATAACCCAGACTATACGGTGATGGACTTTACACCAAAAGACTGATAAGAGTCGCTGATCCCGACCAGTGCTAGACAACAGTCCCAAACTCAGACTGACTATATGGACCATGTGACAGTGTTTAGGAATGGCTGAAGATTTGTTCATTTCAGAATCTCTGGCTTATGACATCACAAGTGTGAGTGTCCACCCAGATTTATGCTAAAGATACATCAGCCCACCATCCTAGCCAGTGGACTGCAGCAACTGGTAGGCTGATCTATCCAGCATACATCTGGGTCAACGCTCCTACTTGTGATGTCATTAGAGGGAGATTCTGACCGCTTGCAATGGCTAATCACACGCAAACCTGGTGGTGCAATAGGAGGCCTTTAAAGTTTTACCGTAGGTAAAGTCGTCCTTGTGACGGCTTGTGAAATACAACGCAAATGGAAATGATCCCTGTTTCATATTCACTGGATTCCATTGTCATCTTTGTCCAAACTTGCCTTTAAAAAAAGGTAATGTAATAGACAAGTACAAAATAATGACAGCATTCTTAGGACCGAAGCCAAGTGAGTTAAAAAGAAACATATTAGAAGCATATTTGCCAAAGGACCACTTGGCCGAGTTCCGGAAGTCTCTCACACACACACACACACACACACACACACACACACACACACACACACACACACACACACACACACACACACACACACACACACACACACACACACACACACACACACACACACACAAATAAATAGATGTTTTCACTGCAGCTGTGGACTGTGTTGCTTGGCAGAGAAGTTGACAGAAATAAAGACATTGAAACGAAGCTTTGGTGACTTGACGCCCTTTTGAAGGGTGAGATCGGGATGACCGACAGAAGCCAAGAACCTCGACAGACAATAACCAGTCGTGACTGGGAAGAGAGATTTGCTTTTCATAAAAACCAGCATCATAAAATAAAAAAAGGTTCAACACTGACTTAAATGATACAATGGTGCCATCGCTCTCTAGAGCGAAAGAAATGCGCAAAAAATGTGAAAATAAAGTCTAGTTTTTAACGTTGGGGGGGGCGGGTGGATCGGAAGACATAGAAAACACACCAGCCAGCTGCTCAACAGGCGGCAGCAGCTCTCTGCCACGACGCCCAGACAGGCAAGCAGACCACGGCAGCAGACGGAACACACAACACCCCGCCACGCCCACACCCCCCCGGAGGCCTGATCCTCGTCCCGGCGAGGCTGGCTAACCGTAGCTCTAGACACGGTTTGAGTGAGTTCAGGGAGCTGGGAGTGGGTATGGAGTGGGGATGCGGGGGGGGGGGGGGGGGGGGGTGAGGAGTCTGGTCGGGGCTAGGAGGAGACGGTGACGGGATTCAGTGAGCCGCTCCGGCCGTAGAACTTGGAGAAGGCCTCTTCCAGGACCATGACGAGTCGTGGCTGGTCGCCCTGAGACACAACAAAACAACAACAACAACAATAACAACGGAGATGAGTGGTAGTGGTGGTGACAGCCATGAGGAATGCCAACAAGCAGAAGCAACAGCGCTGGCGCTCAGTGTGGGCTGGGCCTACCTCGTTGATGAAGCCCAGCTGCACCAGCTCCACCGCCAACTCCTGGACGCTCTCATCTGAGCCAGTAGAGAAACACACACACAGACGGAGAGTAAAGACGGCCGTAGCACCACTGTCACCTCGGTCCGTAGAGTTGCAGTTCAGAAGTTGTTAGAAGAGACTGAGTGACCACTAGCTCAGTGCTTTAGTGGCCTGATTCTCTCTCCTATTTAGAATTACGTTTAGGCCAAAGTCAATGGAGCATTCATTCTTATTGCCAATTATTCATGGAGATATTAATGGATGACTTCGGGTAGTTTGCTTTTAAAGTGGAGATTAAAAATAAATCTATAAAAAATATATATATAATAGTTCACGTCCAAACGGGCCTGAAGCGATAAGAGCAGAGGAGTTGACATATAAACACTACACCCAAGCACCACGGGGGAGGGGCCCAGTAACAAGACTTACTGGGTAACAAATCACAGCTCAGGTGTCTGTTCAGCTTGTCCTCCAGTTTCAACAGCAGCGTGAGCTGAGAGAGAGAGAGACGGTGGTGAGTCACTTCATCAGCAGCAGCGGACACACACACACACGGGAGACAAACACATGATGGCCACACACTTTGAGCAGAGAAAACTCCTCCGCAATAATAAAGTGTGGAGGAGGAGGGGGGGGATGGTTTGGACTCACGTGGTGTTTGGAGCCCTCGTCGACAGGCTCAATGTTACACTGCATCTGCAGGACCTGAGGGGTGAGGGACGGAATGAAAGAAATGAGAACAACAATGGCTCAGATAAGAAGCAAGCAAAAAAAAACATCGGTTAAAATCCAATGACCCATAGAAACAGCGCACTGAAATATGTCATTATTAAATATAGTGGAGATATGGCCAAAATCTTCCATGCCAACGTCATGTAATATCTCGATTGTGATCTACATCTCGATATGGATTGTTTTCTGGTAAATCAATAAATAAATAGTCTATATAAAATAACCAGGGTGAATGCCATGCCAGATACCATGGTGAAGCTTATATTAGTCTACTCCTGTCTGTACTGAGGGTGTTTCCCGCCTCCCCACCTTGCGGGTCTCCAGCTCCGAGGGCTCTGGCGTGGGGGTCTTCACGGAGGGGGGCACGATGGGGGACTTGACGGCCTCCTGCTGGGGCTGCTGGGAGCAGGGCACGCCAAACGCCGTCAGGGGGTAGATGCCGTTCCTGTAGGAACACACACACCGCTGGTCAGGCTCAGTGCCCGCGGCGGCAGCTGTAGAGGCGCCCACGTGATGGCAGTCAATAGTAGCGCACATGATCCTAATGTATTTGAATTGTATGAGTTTTTGGATGAAGATTAAGTGTTAATATTGATCAATTAAATAATCGCTGGATCAATATAAAAATAATTGTTAGTTGCTGCCCTAGTATATACAGTATATACACAATTCACGGCCAACATTTCACAGCCCGTATTTCATCAATAAGTCAAAAGATGGTGGATATGAGGCAGCAGATCAAATTCTGTTATATATAAATAAGATATGGAGTTACAACGATATGCTCTCCTACCTCACGTCTTCCAGGAACTTGTCCAGCTCTAGTGCAGGGAACTGGGAGAGTCTAAAAAAGACAAAGGCACCCAAAGAAAATGAATTAAAACTTTATCATACAACCTTCAGATTGTTCTTCCTGGTTTGCAAGAACAAAGGACATTTGTTATCACCTCCGCTGGTCTCCATATGTCAGACTTACTTGAGCTGACACCTTCCTTGATCTCCACGATCACCAGGTTAGGATCCATGTTCTTTGTAATCTCCTCTAGAGCATTTTCTGGAATCATGTCTACGGGGACAGACAGGAGAGCGAAGGTGCACGCATATCATATTGGAGAAAGGTATCATCCAATATCATCCATTGCTGGTTGACAGCCCAATGCTCTGTGTGTGCGCGCGTGCGTGCATGCGTGCGTGCGTGCATGCGCGTGTCTCCACTCACGCTGGTGGCTGACGATGCAGTGTGCGGCCAGCAGCTTCAGCAGGGGCACCTCGAACAGGGCCGGGTGGAAGAGCAGCTCCTTGGCCGTGGGCCGCCTGCTTGGGTCCACCTCCAGACACTTCTGGATGAACTCCTGAAGAGGAGACACAGCATACACAACACAACTTAGTACACATCAGCAGCTGGTCAGACGAATACCAGTTCTTTAGAAGTGCATTGGGATGGGGGGGGGGGAGCTTACCCTCTGCAGGGGGTCCTCCAGGAACTGGATGGCGCTGTTGATGGCTTCCTGGGAAACGTACGAGGACTCCCCGTTGCTCTGGATCTCCAGGACTGCCATCTGAGGTGGTGGTGGGGGGGGGGGATACACATGGTTAAGCCTATTTGTGTATACTCCTGTGTATACACAATGACATTTTTGATAAATAATCATCAGTAATATGGATACAATGACTAAGTGGGTAAAGGAAAACAAGGTACAGCTACAGCAGTCTGGTAAGTTCAGTATGCCATATCACAATATTACAATGTCCATCTAGTTTCATATCACAATTCTGCTATAATACGGATTGCCAGTATTATAGCAAACTGCCCAGCCCTAGGTGTAAGACACACTGAAGCACAACGTGTTAGCATGATGATGAATATCGGTGTCAAGGTTGATCACATAGCCATAGGGATGGGAGGACTGGGGGACTCTTGTTTTCAATGGGACTGATAGTGAAGTGGGTGTGGCCCGTTACCTCCAAGGCGCACATCCCAAAGGAATAGATGTCCACGGCTGTGGTGACGTCCGCGACCGCTGAAGGCAGAGACAGAGAGTCAATGACCACAACTATAGTCACACCCCATACCCCTGATAACATTAGTTCGTCGAAAACTCACCTCCATACTCTGGGGCGAAGAAATGCAAGCTCTTCTGTTCCTCCCGACACGTTTTAACATGGTTGTTAATGGTGTCGGGGGCCACTGAAAAAACAGAACCAAGCAATTGATGTAAATAAATAGACAATACAAGTCATACTTAAAGCAGTACTACGTTATTCCATCCTGACCACTAGACGGTCAGGATGGATTTGGGCTATTGCCCAAATTAACTGTATGACGCACACACACTGCATTACGGTGACTGCATTATATAGGCTTAGGGTAGGCTTTATCATAAAAATATAAAACAAGATAAAACACATATTGTTGGTGTAGTGCTGACTCAAATCAAGTATCAAACCAGAAGAATCCAGAGCTTAGCTAACGGAGTACACCGTGGCTAGCTGTAACTAGCTGTACTCTGGTTCCTACCTGATCCAATCTTGATGAGGCCGTTGTGCTGGATGAAGATCGTGTCACATGTCAGGTTTCCATGGATGATGGGAGGCTCACATAAATGCAGGTAGCTGAGGACCAACCACGTAAAAAAAAAAATACAAATATTAAAATCAATCTCCCTTCTTTCCTCCAATATGTCAGAGGTTGGTCCAGCTATGATTTACACTTTACATTGTAATAAAAAAGAACACATGTTCACCGTTAATAGTAACTGACAAAGCTCAAACTAGTCGTCTTAGAAATGGCCAAGACATCATAACAGTGTTACTTGAAAGGTGTTTGTAACACTGACCTGAGCGCAGACAGTATCTGTGTGCACCAGCGCTTCCAAGCCTGGCAGACAGAAAACAAGTGATTTAGAAGGACTATTTATTAATAAGATAAGAGATAAGATAAGATAGAACTTTATTAATCCCGAAGGAAATTCTTGTGCCAGGTTGCATAGCAATACAGT
>PIJE02006273.1:0-12253 GCA_002895965.2 Coryphaenoides rupestris
ACACACACACACACACACACACACACACACACACACACACACACACACACACACACACACAAACACACACACACACCCTCAAGGTCGCTTTGATGGGATTGCGTGCCACAGCGGAGAGAGAGAGCTCTAATGGCCGTAACAAAGCTGATTAACGCGAAACGATAGACTGGGCGCCTCCGGCCCGGAAGGGGACTTCTTTTCTTTTCTGTCTTTGGCTGCTGGTCCACAGGCATACTAATCACGCGAGGAACAGCCACTTGTACATTCTCGCCACTAAACCATAGGTTAGCGTACAGGGACAGGGAGGCAACATGCAGTTTGCTGTGTTTGTGTCTATTTGGTCTATTTGTGATCGTGACCGTGAACCTTGATGACGGGAAGTCCGCTCGGAGTTCTGTTGGAATTTGACCCATTACTGTTGGATTGCAGATCCAGATAGGTCGCAATTATCAGCGGGGCGGGCAATTAAGTCTCGCCCCGCTGTGCTGTGACTACTACTCGTTATTGCGAATCTCGTGCACATGATTCAGTGGAGAGAGAGGCTGCACCATGGCTGGCATCTGGATCTAGAGAGCCACTTCAAAGTGCTCTTGTCTCGCCAAGTTTGAATTGTTCCCTAACCTTAACTAGAATCAAAATCAGAAACAGCTTTATTGCCTTCGTTTTTGCAAACAAGGAACGTGCTTTTGAGCAATTGGTGAGTAATAATATAGAAATAGGGCTGGGCGACACGGCAGACATTTTTTTGTTCATATTTTCGACTGAAGCCTGAAGAAACCAGAGGGTTTGTTAGATAAACTTTAGAACATAGTTTATTTACAATAATAATGTCAACATTGAACTGTGCAAACATGCTGAATATGCCTTAACAAAACAATACAAGTTCACTTGCCTTATAAATTATTAAAATAATGTAAATAAAACTAAAAGCTGTGACTACCTATCACAAATTCTTTGACAGGGCAGCCAACATCAATATTTGAGGTAATGTTTGAGGTACAATCAAGACAAAAAGAGTAAACAAGCCTTGTACAATTAAAAAACAGGCCTTGTACATTTAAGTACTACTGTAAGATAAAATAAAGTCAATATTAATTACATCTTAAATGTTTTAGAGGTAGACATCCTCCTTTCCAGAGCTTTCTTCGCCTCGGTTGGTAGTAAACAATGCCTCGCGCTAAATGAGCGTGTGTTGGGCGACTGGCTGTTGGTTTTATTTCTGCTGCGTGAAAGGCTGTTATATCTATCCATATTGGAGTAGAAATCAATCGTAATCGGCATACATTTGATCGTGATTCCGGTTCGAGATCGTTTTATCGCCCAGCCCTACATAGAAATTCCAAAAAATGCTAAAATATCAAAAAATATACCGAAAAAGTATACAAAAAATAAGCAAGAAACAATGTAACCATGCAAACCGTAATAAAGGAGGAATACAGATCAGTGCAGTATTATCAGATATCATTGTATTCAAGAATAAAAGTTTATAACACTGCTGCTACTCTGACCATGAACCTATGCAGCTGTCGAGTGTGTGAGCTGGGCGGCTGGTTTAAGCAGCCCCACCTGCTCTTAGCAAGTTGTAGTTCGTTAGATCCCTAAACTTCTGTCCAATTTCCTACTGACAGTATGTTCAGCTATGGCAGAATAACAGGTTTCATGGAGAAAAGCAAAGCCAGTGGACAGATTACTAACAAATTAATGAATCCACTATTTTTATTAGCCACAGTGTGTGGCTGATGGATGATGTGTCTTACTCAGCGCTGAGCAGCTGTGTACAGTTTTAAGAGGAATGATACAGTTATGTGTACAAAAGTCACAAATATTTATAGGTTTGTAAGAGGAACCGTACAGTTATGAGGCCAAAAACCACAAACACTTATAGGTTTGTAAGAGGAACCATATACAGTTATGTGTAGAAAATCCACCAAGAGTTATAGGTTCGTAAGAGTCTTAAGTGCAGGCCTACTTAATCAAAGAACAACTGACAGTTTCCTTGCGACTCAAATGAAAGGTTTGCGGAGCGTGAAAGGGTTTGACGCCAAGAATTTGTGTTCACTACGATTGGATGAACAACGGTTTGCGCTCTAGCCTATCACAGCATCGTATGGCGGGATTGGAAAATCACGGATTGCTTCGATAATTCAGCAGATATTGTAGATTTGAAAAAAATGGTATACATCTGAAAAATGTTGTATAGACATAAACCAATGGTGTATACTGGAATTGACAAGGGTAAAATATCCACAAAAACACAGTCAGCTATGGCTCAAAAAACATAATAATATCGAAACCCGGGGCCCGTAAGAAAACAATGAAGTGGTTGGCGCACGGTGTCCAAACGCATCCCAAGCGCACACAAATGAAACGGCTACCAAACAACAGCAACCACTCTGCCCCCGCAGTCTTCAGGCAACAATATGCAGCTGTTTCCGCTAGCCGCTCTGAAGAGTTCGCCACAGCGATAGCGGCAGATTTCAGAACCGTTTCAGGGAATGTGTTTCGAGCGAGCAAAATGTGTGCGGCAAGTAATAGTGTATCGAGGGTCGATACACTATTACTTCCCGCACACATTTTGCCCAGACAGTTATCCCTGCCGTTTAGGACACAGCAAAAGAGAATAACAGATTGACAGGGAGCTGTCAGAAAAATCTTCCTTTCCACTAACTCCAGACAGTTGGACATCAAGAGCTATAAAGCTTACTGCGGACCAGTCAAGCCTTTGATCAAGACTTTGATTTCATGTTGATGGACTCATCTTTAGTCTCGCCCGGGTCGAGAGCGGCCCTACGGAGGGTTGTGTGGTCCTCTGAGGCCCCCGAGCCTCCTCCCAGCCTGTCCAGACAGTCCTGCAACACCTCAAGCGCAGCGACACCTCCGCCAGCCAAGGCAGCAGACCCAGACCTCCGGGGATGGAGGGGTAGAGGGGTAGAGGGGTTGGCTGGTCACACTGCGGAGGTGTGGGGACAATGGGGTTTTGGGGGTTGTTTTTTATGGGAACCCTTTAAAGACTCTGTTTGTTTGTGTTGGGTATGGTAATGTGTTTGTTTGGAAGGGGGGGGCGGGGGGATAATGCTGCTGGAAGAGCTTGGCATGGCTAGCTAGAAACATAAACAGAAAAGTCATTTATTTTGTCAATGTGTCAAAACCAAAGTGCACGGAACCTTGTTGTCTCATAATGAATTCTGTGAACCCGTTTCACCCTTAGTTGTAACGGGATTTCAGGGTCTCACTCAAAGCTACAATGAAAGAATTAAGGCGGCATCGATGGTTTTCTCTTTATTCTCTTTATTAACAGTGAACATTCTAATGTCTGATAATAATACTCCTTTAGTTTATGGGCAGTTAGTTGCCGTTATAGACTAGATATCGTTCATTACTAGGTTCGTACTAGGTTATTGTTATAGCTGGTTCGATCCCCGGGCTCCTCCCCCTCCTAGCTAAATGTGGAGGTGTCCCTGAGCAAGACACCACCTAACCTTAACTGCTCCTGACGTGTTGGTTGTTACCTTGCATGGTCGGCACCGCCGTCGGTGTATGAATGGGTGAATGTGAGGCAATACTGTAAAGCACTTTGGATAAGGCAAGGCAGCAGCAGCCAGTCTGCAGGTGACAGGTGAGGTAGCAGCACCAGGTGGGCACCAGGTAGGGCAGCATCACTACAGCCCCCTACAGACCTACAGCCCAACAGGACGCAGGTGGCTGCGGTGGAGGACGGACGCAACCCCTGATCATCATCCATACAGTGTTGTCGCCAAAGTACAGTGTTTATGGCGCCGTGTGACGGCAGAAGCACATGTTGTGTTGTCCATAGCTATCATCAGCGTGTGTGTGTGTGTGTGTGTGTGTGTGTGTGTGTGTGTGTGTGTGTGTGCTAAACCGTTTGTCGGACGCACATGCATGATTAGACGTGGATTAAGCGTTTAGAATGCTAAGCAAGACGAGGCATTAGTAGGCGCGACGGCTCGACTACACAAATACACACACACACACACACACACACACGCACACACACACACACACATGCACGGCACACACCCACACACACATGCACACACACACACACACTACCACACACATGCACGGCACACACACACGCACTCCGTCTCTCATCTTATCTTACATGGTTCACACAGAATTATTAAATTGTTGTTGTTGTTAGTAGAAAGCAGTTTTTTGTATTATTATGATTATTATTATTATTGTTCATAGTAGTAGTAGTAGTAGTAGTAGTAGTATTAGTAGTAGCAGCAGTAGTAGCAGTAGTAGTATTAGTAGTAGTAGTAGTAGTCTAGTAGTAGTAGTAGTAGTAGTAGTAGTAGTCTAGATAGTTTTATTGTCCCCAAGGGGAAATTCTTTTCCACAGCACTGTACACCCGCTTGACCCACATTACATGCGACACGACATACAAAACAAACACAATGACAGACAGTTGACTTTAGGGCTGAACAAAGCATCTTACACAGAGCAGTCACACTGTCACTCGGGCCCTCATTAGCGTGGTCTGTTATTTAGGGAGGCTATGGCTGCGGGGACCAGGCTCCTACCCAAGCGAGCCCTTCTGCACCTCATAGTTCTATACCTGCGCCCGGATGGCAGTGGGATGAGGTGGAGATTGAGTGGGTGTGTGTGATTTCCTGTTCTATTGAGGTTGCGATGCGAGCTATGGCCTTGTTACAGTACAGCTCTGTGAGGTTGGGTGGACGGAGGCTTATTATTTTGGCAGCGGTATGGTTTATGGGTGTGGCTCGTTTAGTGACGGTTAGCATGTTAAAGAAGCAGATGGAGCAGTATGTACAGTAGGATGGGCTGGATGATGCTCTGGTATAACAGCAGGAGGAGATGGGGGGCAACATAGAGTCCCTTGAGCCTGCGGATGGCTGACAGTCTTTGGTGTGCTGGTCAAAGGTGATGTTATTGTCACACCAAGGTAAAACTGTCAACCGTAGTAGTAGTAGTAGTAGTAGTAGTAGTATAGGAGTAATCTAGTAGTAGTAGTAGTAGTAGTAGTAGTCTAGTAGTAATAGTAGTAGTAGTAGTAGTAGTAGTCTAGTAGTACTCGTAGTAGTAGTAGTCTAGTCGTAGTAGTAGTATTAGTAATAGTAGTAGTAGTCGTAGTCGTAGTCGTAGTAGCAGTAGTAATATTATGGTATATTTCAGTCAGATGTAGATTTTGTTTGTCCTCTTGGGGCATTAGAGCGTCCACAGTGGACCAGGTTAGTGATAACAGTTGTTTAAACAAAACTGACAACAAGAATCATGAGGTAAATCCCTTCACATGTAGTACTACTACTACTACTACTACTACTACTATAACTTAACAGCAGAGTAGATGGGTGTGATTGTGGGGCTCAGCGTTTTAGTCTCCAGGAGGAACAAGTGTCTCTCTTCACTTCAAGTGCAGAAAGGAGAAACTCCAAAGTGCCTTGTTCAAATGAATGAAGTGCATGTACACAAGTATCAAATGTATCAAATGTAACCAAATTATCAAATGTATCAAATGTAACCAAATGTATCAAAAGTAACCAAATGTATCAAAAGTAACCAAATGTATCAAATTTTACCAAATGTATCAAAAGTATCAAATGTAACAAAAGTATCAAATGTATCAAATAAAACAAAAGTAACAAATGTATCAAATGTAACAAATGTATCGATCCGGTGGTTTCATTGTAACGGTTGATCAGGAGAGGAGGCGCGCTGCAGGGTGCACACACACACACACACACACATATATAAATATAAATACTTGTCGTGGTAAGGGGGGGAGGTGAAGTTGAATGGACTTACCAGAATCAGTTTTAGTTCAGCTTTAAAATATATTAGGAGCCCCAATAACCACAATAAAGAGAAAAAGTAGGTCTCCACATCCGTCCTGCAGCCTCTGAGTGAATGGATCCTTTCTGTATGTATGAGAGAGAGCCAGTGTGGGGACACCAGCACACAGCTGGGCCAGATAAGCACCGACTAAGAACCGACTACGTCAGAGGCTGGGGGCGGGATTAGCAAGTCCGCCAAAAACTTTCTGAGCTCCATTTCACAACAAACCCCGACAATGGAAGTGACTACTCCGATACAACCGCACCGATACCACTTTGGCAACGCAACGTTAACCTTGTAATATAGGGATGGGTACCGAGAACCGGTACCACTATGGAACCGGTTCCCGTACAACCGGTACTAACCGTACCGAATCAAAACGCATATTTCGCCTCATTTCGGTGCCAGTAGTTAAAATGCCATGAGAGGAGACCCCATTATGTTAAATGTCTAATGTATTTTATGATTTTTTTAAATAGTAGTAGTTATTTTGTTGATTTGTCAACCTCATTCTGTCTTTTTTAGACCAAAAACCTGATTTTTTTTCTCCTTTGTAACCTGTTGTTTACACCACCAGTACCAGTTGAACTGCGGTGCCTGGAGCTGAAACTCTGTTTCTCGTCACCAGTCGGTTATTTTATTGCTTCGCACGGTCCGATGAGAAGGGCCTCCCCCCTCCATGCCTGCAAGCTGGGATCCACAGCCACGTCAATGTAAACACGCTTGCACAATGCAGCGCCTGAATCTTTTACATTAAGTTTGTCACACCTTTCCAGCCTTAGAAAGAGATCTAAGGTTCACAGCCAGCACAGCGCTTGCCAAAACATCACGTTAAACACATATTTGCATTTCCTCGAGATGGGACAGACAACGAGGAATAGCAAGTCCAGGCTATGGTGTAGAACTTTAGGCGATGGATATTTTGAAGTCAAAGTACAAATATACAGAGACCTCTTTTTATATGCATATATATATAAATTAAATAGCCTGGAAATGCAGCCAGTTATGCCTAGTAGTTTGGGTACGCCTACATTGTTGTTGACTAGATTTCCAAAGCTAGTCAACGACTAATGTCTGCTATTAGTGGCAGGCCTTACGTTAAATCGACCTCAAAAAAACAATTTTGCACCGGTGTCACGATAATGAGTCAATTTAGACTTTATGTAACGCTGCCGTGCCCCGTTATGCTCTGTAACAACCTGCCTCTGTTTGCTGACTAGCCCAGTCCTTGCTATAAACTAAAACCCAGACCTGCTATAACGAACAACTGACAACAAACGGTGTCTATACTGTATATTCGCTTTTAAACCGCAGTGCTGATAGGGAGTGCAAATGTTCTTAAGTGCAGGGGAGTAGATGTTTGGGGAGTCATTACATATCCTGTAAGCCTGTATCGCAACAACAAGGATTTTCTGAAAATCCGGCCCTCGCTCATTAATGGGACCTGTTGCCAGTCTTAATTGTTTCTGATTCTCTGAATTGTATTGGCCAGTGTGTCTACTGTAGACTCAGACTGAACTATTAGATAAATTATTCATCCCAAAGGAAATTCTTGTGCCAGGGTTGCTCAAAATCCCAACAACATAAGGCATTGCAGAGAATAATAAACAATAGTGATAAACAATAGAAGGATCAAAATGAAATAATAACATTTAAATGTTTAATAATTGACACATTTAAATGTACAACCACTTTACACAATAAATTACATTTCTGAAGACCTCTGCACACAGGCTTGTAGCGCACCCTGATCTCCGTGTGGACAGCTGTGTTTGAGATCCGTAGACGCTGACTGCCTGTGTAAACCTTCCCGGCCACTTGGGGAACATTTGCTTATTTGTATTAACAACAAATGTGTGCTGCTTCGGTTTTTTCATGCAAAAACCCTTTTGCTGTCAGATGTGGTTCTGGACCTTCCTAAGAGATAAATACGCACACAACAGTACAGTAAGTGCAGTCCAGTCCAGTCCAGTCGGAGGAGTTACTCCACAGAGATCGCTCTGGGTCCCAGCATTCTTTTTTTTTTCTTTTTCTTCCCCCGGCCCATGCCCTCGTCACTGCCTGTTGCTCACACACACACACACACACACACACACACACACACACACACCACACACTGGGGCGTGGGTGCTTAGATTAGGTTAAGTTTAGCCTGGGAAAGCAGCCTCTTGGATTTTACCACTATCAGGGTGTTTTTGAAGGAGGAGGAAATGGGCGCAGAACCCGGGCGGAAGACTTTTCTAGCGCTTGGGTCTGTTCTTGACGTCAGAGATGAGAGGGAGGGCGGACAGCTGGAGACTTTGCTCTCTCTGTCTCTCTCTCTCTCTCTCTCTCTCTCTCTCTCTCTCTCCTCTCTCTGCTAGTCAGGGCGTCGGGGGCGTTTGGGGGGCTGGCAGATCACATGGCCTGAGTCTGTCAGGGTTGTTTGTTTGTTTCGTTGGTGTCCTTTATTGTCTCTTCTTGGTCAAAGACGTGTATTCATGGTGTCTACTGTCCAGTACTAGGGCTCTGGTTTTTGCGTGATCTTTAAGTAAGGATGGGATTCTGACCACATTTTGGCACAGTGTTTCATTGTATGGACTCTTGTTAAACAGCAGAGCTTCTGTCAAAGGCAAGAGGGCACAGCCCGTGGTGTTCAGGAAACTCATTTCCTTCCTTCACCTCGTTTTTAAACTCAGGTAGGTACTGAATCGTGAGCGTTGATTCCCACGGATGGTGCATTTGAATGTAGATATGCATGTTAGCAGCCTTCTTGGCCCCCGAAAGGTTGCGTGTGCGTGTGTTGTGTGTTGTGTGTGTCAGCTGCTAGCAAAACTAAATAGAAGAATTGCATACATAACTCTCGAGATCTGTAGGCCTACATGCCAGCGAGACCAGCCTGGGTCATGAGAGTGGATCGTGGACCAGCTCACCGGCAGCAGACTGTTTGAACGTGAGGTGCTGCGGTGGGGTCAGCGGTGATCTGCCCCGCGGCGGGGGGTGTAATCTCCTCGTGGAGTGATTGTGTTTCGTTGGTCTATGCAGTATTCCTGGAATGTTGACTGGCTCTACGTTTCGCTTAAAAGGTTTTAAACTGGAAGCCCACATTTGTCGCATGCTTGTAATTCATATTTACCGGGCGATGGTATATGTTAAAATGTCTCTTTGCGGAAGAGATGTTTCTGAGATGGAGAGAGGTGTATTTCAAGCCCCGAAACACAATTTCATAACGATAATCTGCCAGGATATGAGAGGTCACTTGCGCCATCTTTTGCCGATAATTACGACATTTCACACTTAACGGTGGGTGTAACGTGGGTGTTTGTGCATGTGTGCATTGTGGCGAGATGAATTATTCTGAAGTAATAGACAATTTGATTGGACCTTATTTACACTTTAATACATTAATAACAACTTTATAACCCCAGAGGGGGGGGCTGAAGTTTTCGTAAACACGGGGATGGTAATTGCCCCACTTGCTCCAGCAAGGAAAAAAGGACCATTGTCGGTTTCATTTCCTGAACATCTTTCGTTGTTTGTGCTGGCAAGCTGAAAAAAACTCAACAATACCCATCCTGGACATCGGTCCTTATGGAGAAGAAGGTTTTGCTGGTCAGTGAACTTTTGGCCGACACACAATTGATTTTGCTTAAGTACTTCAACATTTCGGTTGTCGTAATTGATCTGGAGTCTAAACGGCCCATGGGGAGAGCACATCTCGGGGCCGTGTGTGTTGTGTGTGTGTGTGTGTGTGTGTGTGTGTGTGTGTGTGTGTGTGTTGTGTGTGTGTGTGTGTGAGTTGTGAGGATGGGGGAAGAGATAGAGCAGTAGGAAAAACATGCGTTTGTTTTCAGGGCACGTACCATTAGTGACCCCCAGCTGACGCAAGACGTAATGGTCACCACTTTACTCGAGAAAGTCTCTCCGTCCTCTCAGTCTCTCGCTCGCTCACTCTCTCTCTCTGACCGACACACAGCACACACACCACACACCACCACACACACACGACACACACACACACACACACACACACCACACACACACACACACACCACACACACCACACACACACACACACGGCCTCAACACGCAACGATATTGCCCGGAAACTGCAACACGTGCACTTTTGCATACTGGCTATCGTTAGAGAACGTCCCATCAAATGCCAGTGAGCCGACGAGTGACGACCATCAACTGTATTGCGTTTGGACGCTGTAACCGACGGGCCCCCCCCGGGCCCCCGGTCCCCTGTCCTCGGGTTACTACAATCACCGTGCACAACAACAATGATGTGCCGCACGATCCGGGGGTCTGGTTCCAATCCCACGGCGAAAACGGTTGTCGCCCACTGGGCCACGCACACGTGACGTGCATAACACGCACACGCAACACACGAGCACTTACCACTGTTTTACTTACTGTCGGACACATTGCCAGCCTTGTACAACATAGATCAACGTTTATACGTTTTCATGTTCTGGGCACTTTGAGGATGGGCTCCACCTCGTTCTACACGTGCTGCCATGGTTGCTCTTGGAAATCCAAGTCCCTGCCTTTAGCACCACCGGCAACCACGCCAACGCATGATGGATAACATTCGTAAAACATGTCGTACTCCTAGGGCGTCCGAGACCATGGCTCCGTGGCCAGTGAAAGTATGGCCGGCCCAATTGTGAGCTGTCAGCCCCGCCTACACGGGAAGGGCGCCGCTTCCCATAAAAAGGCCTGTTGTTTTGCAACCAAGCGTGACAGTTGATTGGCCAGATCGTCACATGTCTGTCCGTGTCCGCACGCCCACCCAGATTGTACGATAGGATGGCTTCAGCCCACCTTAACTACCCGCCCGGTTGGGACTGCACCAATTGCTTTTAGGCTTATCTGCCAATTTCCATGTTTCCTTTTTTACCTTGGTAAGTCGGAAGTCGGAGCTGGGAATTGACGTCACGTTTTGTTCGCTCGAGTTGACCACATTGCGGTTACAAGTCGGAAAGCTAAGATGGACACTTACAAGAAAACCTTTTGTTGGGTGCCTGGTTTGCTCTAGCCAGGTTGCCATTGTTGCATACCGGTTGATAACAAACGTATTACGCGCCATTTTGCACATTACATACACCGCGCAACATGTCCGCAGATAGAGTGGGACGTACTGTATGTACGATTGACTTAATGGAGGACACAATAAGACAGAAGTGCTGAAAAACTACAGTATATTACTACACTTTCACTCTATTGACTGCGGAGCAGCCATCTTTGATTTCTAAGTTCGGGGGTTGTCAGATCGGTCCGTACATAACGCGAGTCGCATATCCGACTTCGGGGGCGTTCCAGTTGCAATTTCCAAACTGGGAACTTCCGGGAAATTTACTGCATAATCAACCGGAAGCCATGGCAAGCCTTAGACATTGGCTATTCTGTCGTCGTGTCATCTCCAGGAAATGCAAATATATGCTTTATGTGGACATCTTGGATTTTCAAAAGTCGGGGGTTGTAGGTTCTTCCGGACTTTCCGAGTCGCACATACTGATTTCGGGGGGCGTTCCAGTTTGGCAATTTCCGACTTGGGAACTCATAAATTCGGACTTCCGAGTAAAAATGGAACGCAGCATAAGGATCGGGCGTTGCTGATTGACAGCGTCTTCAGCTGGACTAAAAAAGGTCTAGGCAAACCAGGAACGGTGCACACATCAATTCATCCAACCAGAAGCTCTGTCCAGGGGGGGGGGCAGAGAGGCCAGAGATGTGTGTAGCGTTGCGAGGCAAGACCAAGCATAACAGTTCACGCACTGGCAAATCAGGCTGCCATAATAATTGTCACTTTGGCATCCAACACTTCAGCAAGTACCCAATGTTTGTGAAAACTCAGTGATTACGGAAGAAAAAGAAAAAGAAATACAAACCTTTGATGAGCCAACCCTCTCACCATAGTGTGAGTAACACTTCCTGGCCACACACACACACACACACACACACACCACACACACACACACACACACTACACACCACACACACACACACACACACACACACCACACACACCACACACACAACACCCCACACACACACACACACACACACACTACCCACACACACACACACACGGCCCGAGATTTGCTATCTTGCCCATGGCCGCGTAGACTCCAGATCCACTACAACTCCGAAATGGTGAAGTAACCTAAGCAATCTCTAGAAGCGAATGACGAAGAGTCTCATAGATTGATAAAGAACGCACGATTAAACGACCATAGTTGAAGTAAAAATACTATCTATGACTGGTGGTCTTTGCGGTATTCCGCTGATAGTCGTGATGTCTTTATGACGTTGTATGAGAGACACTTTCGTTCGCATTTGATTTCGTTAGTACTTATGTATGTGTGTGTGTGTGTGTGTGTGTGTGTGTGTGTGGTGATGTGTGTGTGTGTGTCCAGTGTGTGTGTGTGTGTGTGTTGTGTGTGT
>PIJE02006274.1:0-2500 GCA_002895965.2 Coryphaenoides rupestris
CCCGTTCTTCCCCTCCTTGTCTCTCTCCCCACCCCTGCTGCCCTGCGCTAATGCAGGGGCTTCGTAGGGCAGGCGTATATAAAAGATCTCCCTTTCAGAAATGTCCATTGGGCTCAATAGGCAGCTTGGCAGGTAACGTGTAAACAGGGTTTTCACGAGTTGTAAATCAGTTCACCACTTTATGAGCCAGCAGTAAATGTGATTAATGGCGTTCCCCGTCCGACCCATATAGGAGCTCCTCTCCTCTCCTGTCCTCACCACACTCATTTGTACCACATGCGTGCCCATTCTCGCTCGGGGCGGCAAAACTGGATTGGGCCTCATCAAGAGCTGCATTTTATTTCCATTTCGCCTGAGGAGAGGCGTGTGAAACAAGCTCCAATCCATCGCTACGGTTACTTGAGTGATGGAGACGGACAGGGTGCTCAGTGCCAAGTCCTCAGTCGCCGTCGCCGCAGCAGTCGCCATGGTCGCCGTCGCCATGGCCGCCGCCGCCGCCGCCGCCGCCGTGGTCGGCCGCCGTGTTTTTTTCTAACTTTCTGTTTCTCTTTCTTCTTCCCTTCCAGGTCAGAGCGGGCGGGCGTGTGGCCGGAGCCCACAGGAAGCCGTGAATTCTTTTCAGAATGGAGGATGTCTAACGTGGAGACATACTGTCCTGCCCCCCCCCACCACCTCCCACCTTTTAAACCCTGACCCACCCACCACCACCTTCACCCCCCCCCCCCCCCCCCCCCCCCCCCCGGAATGACCCCTGACCCCTCGCCGTGTTTATATCAGACCGTGGAAGTGAGAAGTAGTGATGAGTCACTCCGGCTCTGTGTTTACACTCTGGAGTCACGCAAGGAAGGAAATCAGCCATGGTCGGCTAAAAGTGGCGAGGTGAGAGAAAATAGCTGCCCCCCCCCCCCCCCCCCCCCCCCCCCCTCCTCCCCCCTCCCCCTCCACCTCACTAGTTCTCCAGGTCTGAATTTATTTCGTGCCGTCCTCCACACTGGAGGAATTGTTTAGCGACAAAAAACAGAAATGTCTGTAAACTCGTAGAGTGTTGTCCGGAAATTGAGCTGAGTGATTACATCAGAGCCTGTGGTCTCCATACATGAGTCTATCAACTGTGGATGTAACCCTCAACAACACATAGATGATAACTCAGGACACACAAAGAGCCAAATCTATATGTTGTAAACCTATAAGATTATATTAATGTATTTGTGTTTTTGAACTCAATTAACTGAACTGCTTTTGAACTGAAATAAAAAACATATTTCCAGCTGTTTATTGGAGTAACTTGTGTTACTATTAATAATAATAACTTGTGAATGCATATTGTATTGTTTAATGATTACGTATGTAATTCCTGCTTTCAGCATTAGCCTACTTTACTATATACATATTACAGATGTATTTGTACTTTCTTTACTACTTTTCATGTTTTCTACATCAACATTTTCAAGGTTCCTTGGGACATCAACATTTGTTGAGGCTTTGTTGACTCATTGAAATAGATTTGAAGATGTTTCAGCATAATAAAAATCAGTCAATCATAAGGAAAGTCATAATTGTGGCGGAAATATTTAAAATATACATAATAATGTTACAGCAAATCCATTAATATCCAATAGTATTTTATTTAACAGCCTACTTGGTCTTGTATAACAAGTAAGCTGTGAGCTATTTAAGGATTTTAAACTGCACTGTATAATTACTGTATAATTAGCATCAGTAGTGACACCATAACACTCTTGTTTGATAGGGAGCTCCTGCTATCCACACTAAGTGGCTGCTTGTGCTCCATGTATGTTGTCATATACAACACATCTCCCAGGCTACTGGACCACTTCTGTACATAAAGGTGTATTTTTGGACTCCTCGGCATTCGGTGGTTTTCTGTGTGACATCGGTGCTTACATCACATGCACAGGTATCCTCTTACACACCCACACACGCGTAAACACCAGAGCGCAAACATACACCTACACCTCATTGCACTCACCCACACACACACACACACACACACTTGGAAACACACACACACACACACACTTGGATGCGGCCGTGTGTGCGCAATGAGAGAGTCAGCAGCTCTTGTTTTGGCCGATCTCGCCCGTCAAGCTTTTTGATTGATAGTTGTGTTTATCACTGTATTATTAAGTAATCAGGCTCACCACAGCTGGGGCACAAGCTCCTTAATTCCAGCTAAAGCAATCAGCCCTCATGCTAATTACAGGCTTGGGAAAAGTGTTTATTTTTGCGAATTCTGTAAAATATAGTTGTCTGTGCTTTCTGCGAGAGTGCTGATTTGTTTTCCGCCCCATGTACATTTATGTTATGTACATTTGTCTCCCTCAAACAGATCTTATACTCACCTATGGTGTTCATCTTTCACAGATCATACCATATTCAAGCTCTAGGAGCAAGAGACAGAGAGACAGACAGACAGAGAGATAGACAGACAGAGAGATAGACAGAGAGAGAGAGAGACAGAGAGAGAGACAGACATAGA
>PIJE02006274.1:10000-15680 GCA_002895965.2 Coryphaenoides rupestris
ATTATTTTTTTCCCTGCGACCAAAGAAAAATATCTAATGAAGCTTATCCACTTAACCTAGGAACGTAAATATTACAGATCTCTGTCATTGCCTTCATTCAAATTGTGCTCTGCCCTGTCTGTGGTAGGAAAACCAGGAAAAATGTCTTCATGCTGCCATAATAAACGGCAGCAGTATAAACATCGATTTGCTACTCTTTTTCAGGAAAATATGGAAGATGGATGTGCGTGTGTGTGTGTGTGTGTGTGTGTGTGTGTGTGTGTTCTTGCCCAAGGTCTTTTTGAAGAATTTGGCTCCATCACTTTGTTTTGTATCGATAAAAATTCTGCACACACACAGATTAAAATTAACATAACTGTTAATAACTCTCTGATCTCACAGTGAGGTAGCAGTGCTTTAAAAACACTATCTACAAATATATATATGTTTAAAGCCACACCCTGTTTTGACAAAGTATTCAATATATCTTTTGAATTAAGACTATAACTAAACCTATTCTCATTTACATTAGATTTACGTTTTCAGTCTCCTCAAGTTATCTGCACCAATTGACTCCTTCCTTTACTTTTAACATGGTAACACTTTTATCAAGGTTTTTTGGCTTTTTGAATGTAGTCCTTCTATAATCCAATCTTGTATAAATACACGCAAAGCAAATCAGTTGTTCCATCCATTATTGCAGATGAAAGGAACAGATAGACAGAGAGAGAGAGAGAGAGAGAGAGAGAGAGAGGGTGAGAGAGAGAGAGAGAGATGTCCGCTCCAACACGAAACATCTGCCACCTGATTGATTCCTGAATTAAATTGCCCATAGCAACAGTGCGGACTGGAGCTTTTAAAAGAGCCATTCCGGCTTAATACATGGCCCATTACTAAATAGACATTCATCACATTAGCCCTGGCGCTCAGAAGCATGCCTTAGTGTGCCACAGAGCCCTCTGTCTCCAGTCAGAACACACTCAGCAGCAGCCTGGCCACTCCTGGCCGCCTCCATGCTTGACTGGGGAGCAGACACACCTGCCCCCCCACTCCCCCCCCACACACACACACACACACACACACACACACACACACACACACACACACACACAGTGGGCAGTGTGTGAGTGGTGTGTGGTGTGTGTGGGTGTGTGTGTGTGTGTGTGTGTGTGTGTGTGTGTGTGTGTTGTGTGAGAGAGGGGGGGGGGGGGGGGGGGGTTGGGGGAGGTGGGTTGGGGGCTACTTGATGATGATACTTCATCACCACCACATATTATAAACCTTGATATTATACACAAGGATCGTCACCTTGTATGTTTGACAATGTCACAAAAAGCAGAGGTCTATATGGGTGCATTGCTGCTGGAAGGTAGCCCTGATCATTGTGCATATAGGCAAATGTAGCTTACACTCTCTCTCTCTCTCCCTCTCTCTATGTCTGTCTCTCTCTCTGTCTCTCTCTCTCTGTCTATCTCTCTGTCTGTCTATCTCTCTGTCTGTCTGTCTCTCTGTCTCTTGCTCCTAGAGCTTGAATATGGTATGATCTGTGAAAGATGAACACCATAGGTGAGTATAAGATCTGTTTGAGGGAGACAAATGTACATAACATAAATGTACATGGGGCGGAAAACAAATCAGCACTCTCGCAGAAAGCACAGACAACTATATTTTACAGAATTCGCAAAAATAAACACTTTTCCCAAGCCTGTAATTAGCATGAGGGCTGATTGCTTTAGCTGGAATTAAGGAGCTTGTGCCCCAGCTGTGGTGAGCCTGATTACTTAATAATACAGTGATAAACACAACTATCAATCAAAAAGCTTGACGGGCGAGATCGGCCAAAACAAGAGCTGCTGACTCTCTCATTGCGCACACACGGCCGCATCCAAGTGTGTGTGTGTGTGTGTGTTTCCAAGTGTGTGTGTGTGTGTGTGTGTGGGTGAGTGCAATGAGGTGTAGGTGTATGTTTGCGCTCCGGTGTTTACGCGTGTGTGGGTGTGTAAGAGGATACCTGTGCATGTGATGTAAGCACCGATGTCACACAGAAAACCACCGAATGCCGAGGAGTCCAAAAATACACCTTTATGTACAGAAGTGGTCCAGTAGCCTGGGAGATGTGTTGTATATGACAACATACATGGAGCACAAGCAGCCACTTAGTGTGGATAGCAGGAGCTCCCTATCAAACAAGAGTGTTATGGTGTCACTACTGATGCTAATTATACAGTAATTATACAGTGCAGTTTAAAATCCTTAAATAGCTCACAGCTTACTTGTTATACAAGACCAAGTAGGCTGTTAAATAAAATACTATTGGATATTAATGGATTTGCTGTAACATTATTATGTATATTTTAAATATTTCCGCCACAATTATGACTTTCCTTATGATTGACTGATTTTTATTATGCTGAAACATCTTCAAATCTATTTCAATGAGTCAACAAAGCCTCAACAAATGTTGATGTCCCAAGGAACCTTGAAAATGTTGATGTAGAAAACATGAAAAGTAGTAAAGAAAGTACAAATACATCTGTAATATGTATATAGTAAAGTAGGCTAATGCTGAAAGCAGGAATTACATACGTAATCATTAAACAATACAATATGCATTCACAAGTTATTATTATTAATAGTAACACAAGTTACTCCAATAAACAGCTGGAAATATGTTTTTTATTTCAGTTCAAAAGCAGTTCAGTTAATTGAGTTCAAAAACACAAATACATTAATATAATCTTATAGGTTTACAACATATAGATTTGGCTCTTTGTGTGTCCTGAGTTATCATCTATGTGTTGTTGAGGGTTACATCCACAGTTGATAGACTCATGTATGGAGACCACAGGCTCTGATGTAATCACTCAGCTCAATTTCCGGACAACACTCTACGAGTTTACAGACATTTCTGTTTTTTGTCGCTAAACAATTCCTCCAGTGTGGAGGACGGCACGAAATAAATTCAGACCTGGAGAACTAGTGAGGTGGAGGGGGAGGGGGGGGAGGGGGGGGGGGGGGGGGGGGGGGGGGGGCAGCTATTTTCTCTCACCTCGCCACTTTTAGCCGACCATGGCTGATTTCCTTCCTTGCGTGACTCCAGAGTGTAAACACAGAGCCGGAGTGACTCATCACTACTTCTCACTTCCACGGTCTGATATAAACACGGCGAGGGGTCAGGGGTCATTCGGAGAGGAGGAGGAGGGGGGGGGGGGGGGGGAAAAGGGGGGGGGGGGAGGGGGGGGGGCAGGACAGTATGTCTCCACGTTAGACATCCTCCATTCTGAAAAGAATTCACGGCTTCCTGTGGGCTCCGGCCACACGCCCGCCCGCTCTGACCTGGAAGGGAAGAAGAAAGAGAAACAGAAAGTTAGAAAAAAACACGGCGGCCGACCACGGCGGCGGCGGCGGCGGCGGCGGCCATGGCGACGGCGACCATGGCGACTGCTGCGGCGACGGCGACTGAGGACTTGGCACTGAGCACCCTGTCCGTCTCCATCACTCAAGTAACCGTAGCGATGGATTGGAGCTTGTTTCACACGCCTCTCCTCAGGCGAAATGGAAATAAAATGCAGCTCTTGATGAGGCCCAATCCAGTTTTGCCGCCCCGAGCGAGAATGGGCACGCATGTGGTACAAATGAGTGTGGTGAGGACAGGAGAGGAGAGGAGCTCCTATATGGGTCGGACGGGGAACGCCATTAATCACATTTACTGCTGGCTCATAAAGTGGTGAACTGATTTACAACTCGTGAAAACCCTGTTTACACGTTACCTGCCAAGCTGCCTATTGAGCCCAATGGACATTTCTGAAAGGGAGATCTTTTATATACGCCTGCCCTACGAAGCCCCTGCATTAGCGCAGGGCAGCAGGGGTGGGGAGAGAGACAAGGAGGGGAAGAACGGGAAGGAGGGGGAGGGGGGAGGGAGGGGGGGGGTGGTTACTTCCCCTGCCCCCCCCCCCACCCCACTACCCCACCACCCCACCCTCCCCCATCTGAAGAAGACGGGCCAAACACAATCCGACATCAATCTGTACGCTGTCACCTTGCACTCTCCCGCCTCTCCCCTGCACCATTGTTATAGAGCAGACCAGCGGAAAGAAAGAGGCCTGCGGCAGGTGGAAATACAGAGCCTCCTGACAGCTCTACGGTCAGGGGTTCCTCTCTGAGATCCTCACAGTGGCAGCAGCTACGCACATGACGACGCCCCCCCCCCCCCCCCCCCCCCCCCCCCCCCCCCCCCCCCCGCCCTTTGGATGTCAGAGGAGGAGGGCTCGTCGTAACACCCACCTGTATGGTTGCATTCGGCCGTACATACAGTATGTGCACAGTACACACAAGATGTGCCACTGGCCAGTTAGAACAATCCGAGTATTTAGTTGTTTGTGAACCCTTGTTTGTGACTATATATGTTTAGCGTCTTGCAACTGGAAAGCGTTTCCTCGGGTTCTCGTGTGTAAGTTCTCTCCGTCCCCAGTAGCATGGCTTTCTGCCTCCCTCACTCCTCTTCTCTTCCCCTCCCTTCTTCCCCTCTCTCTCTCTCTCTCTCTCTCTCTCTCTCTCTCTCTCTCTCTCTCTCTCTCTCTCTCCTCCATCCGTCTCTCTCACTGCTCCACTTGGGATCACAGACTAAAGCCTGGCAAGATGCTTGTCACATGATGCCCACGATGCGTGATGCTTCACTGGGACCCCCCCAGTGCTCAGGAAATGCTCTCGGCCTTTTTCCCACCCTAGCCTTCCGTTGCGGATAGCCGGGGCATTACGGCAGAATCCAGTAACCATCCCAAAGCATTCCTGACTGATTCCGACCACGGCCACGGCTATAGATTCCCACAGACAATGCGGATACGGCCCCGGTTTTAAACTTGACTGTGCAGTGTTGTAGCAGCCCTGGGTATCATGTTGTGAGCTACCAGATCTGTTTATGGCAGCGTAGGGAAGCTTCAGTTCCACAATAGGCAATTACCATAGCCACTCATCCCCCGGCTCAAGACTACTCCCCTCAGTTCAATTTGTGGTTTTGTCTGAGGGTGGGTTTGGGTTCTGTGCAGATTAAAAATAGGCATCCCATCCCAGACGAGAGCTGCAAGGGGACATGGGACGTATATTGCACAAAAAAAAAAATGATATCCCCCATTGTTGTGCACTGTTTGGGAATTCTTAATTGCTTTTTCCGAAGCAGCTTGCCACAGGAAAATCCCCCTTCAGAGGGAAGAGAAAAGGAGTAGGTGGGCTACGCGTAAACAACATGGACGTTACGTAAACACACATATACAAACCCCTGTCGCCTGATGTGCGCCCATCAAACGCCCATCAAGGCCGTATCAAAGGAGCTGACCTGCATCGGAGCCAGAGCCTTGTGGCCAGGGCTATGGCCCCCCCCCCCCAACCACCACCCCACCCGTCTTCTGTCTCCTCCACTGTGGTTTCGTGCTTCGGCTCCTCGGCTATTGACGTCTCCCCTCAATTCAGAGAAGGACCGCCGTGGACTGGCTGGCCCTCCGTGGTTTTGGGTCAGTGGGGGTCGGGCACCGAGGGGATCTTCCCAGATGCGGTATGGGGGGCCATGATGCTGAATCAGCGAGCAGAGAGACAGAGAGACAGGAGACAGCACAGTGAGTGAAGGAGGAGAGACAGAGAGAGAGAGAGAGAGAGAGAGAGAGAGAGAGAGAGAGAGAGAGAGAGAGAGAGAGAGAGAGAGAGA
>PIJE02006276.1:10671-15674 GCA_002895965.2 Coryphaenoides rupestris
TGCTCTCTCTCTCCTCTCTCTCTCCTCCTTCTCTCTTCTCTCCTCTCTCTCTCAGTCTCTCTCTCTCTGCTCTCTCTCGTCTCTCTCTCTCTCTCTCCTCTCTCTTCATCTCCCTACACCATGGCCGGTGATTTTCGGGTACGACGATTTAGAATCAGCGGGGATTCAGGTGCTTCAAACTGTGATGGCTTTAGAGGAGAGACGGGAGTAGGAGACGCAAGAAAGAGGAAGAGAGAGGGAGAGAGAGAAGTGTGAGAGAGAGGAGAGAGAGAGAGAGAGAGGGGGGGGGCTTCAGCATCATGGCTCCAGGCCTACCTCCTTTGTGTCTCTCTCTCTCTGTATCGACGCTCTCTCGGACGGCCAATGTTTTTTCTCAAAAGATAGACGGTGTCCTTATGAGGGGCGAGGAGCGGGCTCGGAGGACTTTGAAACGCACAATGGAGCGATGCTCCGTTGACTTGGTTGTTAAATGATTTCCTTGACTGAAAGGCCGTTGCTTTGATAATGCAGATACTGCTCGAGGTTCATTTTATATGTCGTTTATTTTACGTTTATGTCTCGTGTGAAAGAGTTTGTAAGTTAAAGCGCGTGAACAGACTCGACAGCTCATAGCTGACGGCCGGTTGTTTGTCGGGGGAATTTCACAACCACATCCATCTGAACCTCCACTGGAATGTTAATGGAGTGAATCTAATGCCTTGGGTTTGTCTTGTTTACCAAAACTACTTTCATAGATTCATAAAGGCTTAGAAATAATAGACGTAATAATAGGGTGTGTGTGGAGTCTCTGTGTGTGTGTGTGTGTGTGTGTGTGTGGTTTATGTTGTTTATTAGCCTGATTAGACTCTGGGTGAGGCAGGCTGCACACCTGTGGTGCATGAGAATGATCAAGGTACACCGGTTAAACCAGCCACACACACACACACCACACACACTCGGACTTGGCACAGCTCTCCCTCTCTCTCTCTCTCTCTCTCTCTCTCCTCTCTCTCCTCGTCTCTCTCTCTCTCTCTCTCCTCCCCCGTGTGTGTGTGTGTGTGTACGTGTGTGTGTGGTTGATGGCTGGTTTATCCTGTGTGCCTTGATTGGCCAACGTGCCACAGGTGTGCAGCCTCACTGAGCTGCTCAGCCTGATCAGCCTGACTCAGGCTGGGTGAGGCTGCTTAAACCAGGCTGTGTGTGTGAGGCTGCCACCACACACACACACACACACATACACATACACACACACGCACACACACACACACACACACTCCAGAGGGTGACATCATCCAAATCAGCTGAGCTTTCGTTTCTCTTAAATCGTGCTCTGCCAACGCTTTAAGACTAGCAATCCCCCACACACAAAAGTTTGTGTGTGTGTGTGTGTGTGTGTGCACGCGTGTGCGCACACATGTGTGTGTGTGTGTGTGTGTGTGTGTGTGTGGTTTGCGTGCATGTGGTGCGTGCATGTGTGTGTTGTGTGTTAGGTGTGTGTGGTAGGTGTGTGTGAATGTGTGTGTGTGTGTGTTTGGTGTTGTGTTGTGTGTGTTGTGTCGTCGTGTGCCGCGTGCGCGTGCGGCACCCACCTCTCGTCGCCATTGAAACAGGCGCTGTACGAGACCAGACCTGCGTTTTCCCTGCTTGTCCTCCAACAAGTCCACTTTGTGTTCAATTGTTGCTACGGGAATCCGGTCACGACATGGTGCACCCACTCGTGCTCACTGCCCCATTCCACATCTCAGGGTTGGTGGCTCTCACTGACTTAATCCGTAGTCGCTGTACAACGGCCATAGCAACTGGAACGGCTCCATGCGTGAAGGTTTTCTTGTATGTAAATGAAAACGACTCATCATCAGAAACCTCACAGGGAAGTCCCTTGTTAGCCAGAGGTGTCTGATGTTATATTTTAGTGCCGTGAATCTGTGGTCTGTCGTATGAAACGTCGTTCTATTACCTCGCAACTATGAACGCGTTTCCGAGTTCTATGAGGCCTAGCCTTGAGTGCGCTACACCTGTTGTCTGACTTATTCTCGAACTTCATTTCTTATCTGCCTACAGTGATGCATTGCTGTCTTCTCTTCAAACAAATGTACTGTTTGTAAGCCGCTTTGCATAAAAGCCTGCCAAATGCCCTAATGTAAATGTACAAACGTATGTATAGTTTGTGTGGTGTGTGGTGTTGTGTGTGTGTGTATGGTGTGTGTGTGTGTTTGTCTCGCAAATCCCAAGTAATTTCTTTGGAAAGTGAAAGTATTCTATTCGTTGTAACAAGTAAAGAGTGTTAAATATGGAAAAGTCCTGAATGCTGGGGGTTATCATGCATGTTGATGGTGTTTGTGTGGCTGGCCTCGTTGCAGGGGAGTTTCACTATAAAGAGCGGCGCAAGAGAGCAGTCTACGCCTGACTGGGTCCTGTCACCTCTCTCTCTTCTCCTCCTTCCGCCCGTCTCCTGCTGTGTTCTGAAGTAAGGTCTCCTCCAAACACCAGTAATACCAATATATCATTGATTATAGATAATAATTAATATCATGATTATTAGTCGATCCTCAATCCATTTATATGACTGCATCATCGGATAGCACTGATTAATGTCATATTCAAAATTATGGTAATTTGTCCATTGGCAGGCATCATAGAAACATATTGATATGGTGCAGTACTGGGAAACATCGGAGCCTTATTATTATTATTATTATATTATTATTATTATTATTATTATTATTATTATTGTTATTAATTATTATTAATATTATTATTATGTTATTATTCATTATTATTGTATTATTATTACTTGTATATTATTTATGTTGACATTGAACAAAAGTTATTTATTCAATAACTTCTGCTGTCTGTAATGTTTCGTCCTTTCGTCCTCCCACCTCCACCCCCCACCTCCCCAACCCCCCCTCCTCCCTCTCCTCCTGCTCCTCCTCTCCTCCTTCTTCCACAACCCCTCCTCCTCTCCCCACCTCCCCCTCATACTCCCCCTCCTTCCTCCTCCTGCCTCTCCCCCTCCTCCTAATCTACGTCATCGCTCCTCTCTAAAATCAATCCGACTTAGCTTCCTCCACCTCCTATCACTATCTAAACTTTACCAAACACGAATAAAATCGGCCTAAACATCCAACTTCACTCCTCAAAATCTAATCCCACATCTCAACCCTCCCTCCTCCTCTCCCTCCCCCACATCCCTCCCCACCTCCCCAAACCTCTCCTCTCCTCCTCCTCCTCCTACCTCCTCCTCTCTCATACTCCCCTCCTCCTCCCCCCAACTCCTCTTCCTCCTCCTCCACCTCCCCATTCCTTCTCCTCTCATCCCCATTCCTCCCCTCCTCCTCCCCAAAGCCCTTACATACAAAGAAACTCGCATCAACCTCCCCCACGCAAGGTCGGCTGGACATGCAGGAATCCCGGGACCGTGGTCTTCCCCTCTCTCATAGTCCTTTCCCACTCCAAACCCCCCCCCTGGGGAGGAGGAGGAAGGAGTATGGAGAGGAGGAGCTGCATTTTTTTCTTCGAGAGTGGGGGAGGTATGACCGGGAGTAATAACAGAGGAAGGAGGCCAGGAGGTAGGAAGAGGAGGGGAGGAGCGCAGGGAGGAGCTCGAGTAGGAGCACGCGAAGAGGGGGAGTCTCAATCGTCCTTAGGAGGGGCTCCAGATGGGGGGAGTCACACTGAGTGAGGGGGAGTGGAAAGAACAGGAGCGAAGGAAGGGATGGGTAGGCTCGCCCCTCTAGCGACTCCTCCTCCATGGGAGCTCCTCTAGTGAGCCCGTGCGACTCGCTTCGGACTCGATCGGCTCAGCTCTCGAGAGTGCATACCTGAGTCTCGGCTCGCTCTCGACCACCGGAAAGGCTGGCGCATGCTATTCCTTCGGAGAGAGGCTCACCGAAGGCAGGCTAGGCAGGAGGCATCGCTGCATATCGGTAGCGAGCTACGCGCAGGTTTGGGTTTGAGGTGAGCGTATGGGAGCCGGGTCGGGATGGTCAACAGGGAAGCCGTAGGGAAGTCGACGGCAGGGAGGGAGGGAGGATCGCTTTGAGAGAGGCACGAGCCGGATCCTGAGCCTGGCTGCATCGAGGCAGTCTGTGCTCGCTGGACCTGTGAGTGAAGGAGCTCCAGGTGACCGGGCGCTCGAGTATGAGATACTGTTGGGGGGTGTCTGTGTGGGGGGGGGGGAGGAGTTTAGACCATTTTCACCTTTAAAGCAAGAAATGTTCACGCTATCTAACAGCCGACATTCTTATTTTTCGTCTTTAAAGTTGGCTAAACTAAATTCGGACGCGATTACTGGAATATGTTAGTCCATTAGTCGAAAGCTGGTTTTTTCTTAGAGCCTTTATCCCAGTTAACGTCTAAAGGTCTACAGGACATGTGAAGAACTCCCTAATTAATCAGAGAGGAAACGCAGAGCGGGGATCCCTCGTTCACGGAAGGTTAGGAAGTGCAGATAACCAATTAACTGGACATAAATGCAGTCACTGTTGGATAGCGGGTGGGAGGGAAGGGGTGAGGAGGCAGCTAATGTGGTGTTGACCAATGAATTAATGCGCGTCCTTCCCGCGTTCGGACTACTCGAGTCTCTCGTCAAGCCGCAGTTCGCACGAACGCGCGGAGAGGCACGCACTTCGGCGCTTCGCTGAGCCACGGGAGTTTCTGATCGTGGATGAGTGAGTGGTCCCGGCATGAGTAGTGTGGATGAGTGGAGTGTCCTCCCCTCGCGCGCGGGCAGAACCGGTACTACGGTTCAGCTTAGTGACGAAGCCGACTGGTTTCAATGAGGAAAGAAGGATTTGGGTTAGAAAGCACGGCGCGCAACCAACCGGTGATGGCCACTGTCTTTCCACCGTGTTAGCGACAGGGGGAACTGTACGAACTGAAGTCGGACTCCTTCCCTGTTGAGAGACGAGCGAGATTTATGACTAGGTCAGTGGTCCACCAAGAACAGGCAACCAACACACATCAACTTGGCCTAAGAGCGAGCAAGCCCCAGGGGCCTGTGGCCGCGAGGCCCACCAATC
>PIJE02006277.1:0-2500 GCA_002895965.2 Coryphaenoides rupestris
AGAGAGAGATACCCAACCCCTCCACTTCCATCTCCACCCTCCTCCACCTCCAACCTCCTCCACCTCCAATCACCTCCACCTCCATCTCCAATCCCCTTCACCCTCCACCTCCAAGCCCCTCCACCTCCAAACCACCGCCACTCAATCAGCATAATTTACCCTCCCGTCTGGCTTTTGGGAGGGAATAAAAAAAGCATGAAACCCCGCCCCCCTCCTCCACCCCTCCACCACCCTCCACCACCATCACCACCACCACCACCCTGAAAGCTGAAGGAGTCTGCGGGGGAATCTTGTATGTAAATGATGGCGCTGACAGCAGAGACTCTGAGAGAGAGTGTGTGTGTGTGTGTGTGTGTGTGTGTGTGTGTGTGTTGTGTTGTGTGTGTGTGTGTTGTGTGTTGTGTGTGTGTGTGTGTGTGTGTGTGTGTGTGTGTGTGTGTGTGTGTGTGTGTGTGTGTGTGGCACAAGTCAATCCATGCCCAGCAGGGGGTGGATCCTGACGTTGATTGGAGGAGAAAGCGTTGCCTCTCTCTCTCTCTCTCTCTCTCTCTCTCTTCCTTCCTTCCTTCCTTCTTAGCGACGTGGGAGGTGTGTGTATGTGTATGTGTGTGTGTGTGTGTGTGTGAGAGAGCGAGATGGAGCGTTCTGAGGTGGCGGCTGACGGAGGAGAGTGGGTGGAGGGCGCCGGAGCGGTGCAGGGCTCTGAGCAATTAACCGAAAACGTACAGAGAACCCGACATCGAGATCCTCTCACCGACTTAACGTTGCTCACTTCGGTTACTTCTTCTGTTCATTTAGCGTTATTAGTTAATGTTACTTATTATCACTGTTAATTAGCATGATTTAGAGAGGAGAGGAGAAGGTGGAGGAGAGAAAGGGGGTGAGGAGAGAGGAGAGGAGGAGATAGGGGAGGAGAGAGAGGGAGGAGAAGAGAAGGAGAGGAGGAGAGAGGGGAGGAGAGGGGAGAGAGGGAGGGAGAAGAGAGGAGAGGAGGAGAGAGGGGAGGAGAGGGGGAGAGAGGGGAGAGGAGGAGAGAGAGGAGAGAGGGGAGGAGGAGGGGAGGAGAGGGAGGGAGAAGAGAAGGAGAGGAGGAGAGGGGAGGAGAGGGAGGAGAGAGAGGGAGAGAGGGGAGGAGGGAGGGGGGGCAGGGAGGAGGAGGAGGGGGGGGGGGGGGGGAGGGGGGGGGGGGGGGGGGGGGGGGGGGGGGGGGGGGGCGGGGGGGTGAAGGGGAGAGAGGGAGACAGGAGGGGAGGGGAGGAGGGGGGGGGGAGAAGGGAGAGAGAGGAGAGGGGGAGGAGGAGTGATTACCGCTGCACCGGGGTGGCTGAGGGATGGAGGCGGGGAACGCGGCCATTTTATTTTGTCAATTGGAGTGTGCAAATGGAAATGTCAACGCAGGCAGAAAACTAATGAATCTGATAGGAGAGAGAGAGCGAGAGAGGGAGAGAGAAAGAGGGAGAGAGAGGGGGAGAGAGAGGGGGAGAGAGAGGAGTCGGCGGTCCGCCCCGGCGCTGAAATCCTGATCAATTGTCGGGTCCGGGGTGTTGATGTGGTTTCATTTATTTGTTTGTTGTGCCTCGTTCCTGTGTGTGTGTGCGTGAGTGTGTGTGTGTGTGTGTGTGTGTGTGTGTGTGTGTGTGTGTGTGTGTGTGTGTGTGTGTGTGTGTGTGTGTGTGTGTGTGTGTGTGTGTGTGTGTGATGTGTGTGTGTGTGTGTGTGTGTGTGTGTGTGTGTGTGTGTGTGTGTGTGTGTGTGCGTCGAGCGGGAAAAGAAGAGGCAATCGATTTGAAGATGAATGAATCGGCGTGTTTTCGGGGGTTATCGTTTAAAGCGTCTGAAAGGGGGGGGGGGGGGGGTGGGGGGGGGCGGGGGTTCTGGGGGGACTCGTCCGACCCACTTAGCGAGACGGAAAAAGTTTGCGTAAAACAAACAAGGCCAACAAGTCTCGCAACTCCGCAGCGGAAAATATATATTTTGTCGTTTTTTTGATTTCCATCTTTCATCTTCATCCTGATTGGGGATCTGCAAATTTCCCCGGTCGCAAAAAAACACAACAAGACAAAGAAAAACAACGACGACGACGACGACGACGACGACAACAACAGAAAATGTTTTACATCAAGGAAAGTCTAGACACCCGTCAAGACAAAACTGTGCCGTTTAAATTTAGCCCCGACGACGACGACGCCGCCGTGTTTGTTTTCGCCCGTTTGAGCGCTTTGCACTTTTTTATTTACGTCTTTTTGCTTCTCTTTCAATTTTGGAAATTATTCACAGCGACTCAATAAACGGCGAAAAAACAAACAAGCGCGGCAAAGCGATTCGTCCGGATTAAAGCCAGGCTACACAAAACAATCGCGTTTTCGCATTCGCTGTGTTTTTTCGTGACAAGTGAGCGAATTTTCCTGCCCGGGAGGGTCGTCGATATTTTTTTTTTCCGACGCCGCGCCGTTAAAATTCCGTCCGTGTTTCATACAGACGACAATAGAGAAACCCAAAC
>PIJE02006277.1:7500-15668 GCA_002895965.2 Coryphaenoides rupestris
GAAATCCGAGGCCCCCGAGAAAGTCGAGAAAATAATAACGAGCCGCCGCCTTAATTATTATTTTTTTTTTGTTGCTCGGGAATTCGTAAAGCGGGAAACACATTCAGCAAATTCCCTTCATCTCGGCCCGGCCATTTTTTTTTTTTTCTTCTTCTCTTTCGCGTTTTCTTGCACTCGGGGCGTACATTTTGTACCTTGTAAAAAAAAAAAGAACAATTGAAGTCACCGGGAAAAATGTAGTCACCTATGGTTGAATAAAACACTGGGGTTGCTGATTCATTGAAAACACGACGCGACGCTGGCTGGCTGGAAGACGAAGAAGAAGAAGAAGAAGTAACTGGCATCAGCCTGGCTCAATAAAGCACTTATCCAAGCAAACCCAACCCGCCGAGAGAGAGGAAAGAGGAAAGAGCGGCTGCTTGTATCAGAGATGCAAAAATGTTGAGGAGTCTCTCCGTCTGTAGTCCGGAGCGCCGAGGGAATCCGTTTTCCGCTATTGCAATCCCCCTTCGCAATTCCGCAGGGGGGTGGGGGGAAGGCAGGGCGGGGGTGGATCGTCTTCTTGGCAACGAGGCCCGTTTGACTCGCGGCCAATAAGTCCCGGGTTCACTCCCCAATGTCCACACACCGCCGCCGCCGCCGCCGCCGCCGCGCACTAAAGTACCTGCAGGCACCTTTGAGGGGAAAACGCTGTCCTAAGAAAGAATCACCGCTTACAGGCGGCGGGGAGACTGTAACACTCGACTATTCTTCCTCTCTAAATGTGGAGTACTGCTTCAAAAACGCGTGCTTTTCCACAGGGGGGGGGGGGGGGGGAATCCTGGAAAGGTTTAGCGTCAGGAAGTAAGTTTAGCGTCAGGATAGCGAGCGTCTGCTTCTGACGGAAGCTAACGAGCACGGAAAGGATCGCTCCCGTCGCACGGATCTCTCAAACTCGAACTCCCTTCCTCTCTCGCTAACAGCTAACAGCTAACAGCTAACAGACGGGTGGGTCCTCGGTGTACCCGCGAGACCCTTGTCAGCGACCGGGAACTTCCTGTTTCCTGTCCTCCCCATACCGGTACCGATCGTACCGATTCCAATCAGCTGTCACGCAGTGTGTGTGGATACCTCATTAGTGCCGGCATTGATCGATTAGAGCGGAGAGAGAGAGAGAGAGAGAGAGAGAGAGAGAGAGAAGAGAGAGAGAGGAGAGAGAGAGAGAGAGAGAGAGAGAGAGAGAGAGAGAAGAGAAGAGAGAGAGAGAGAGAGAGAGAGAGAGAGAGAGAGAGAGAGAGAGAGAGAGAGAGAGAGAGCGCAATGAGCTTAGGAAACGTTTGTTCTGTTTAGGACCGGGGACGACCAAATTAGTGGAAAGGACCTCGGGGGTCGCCGGTGTTTGTTTGTTGTTGTTGTTTGTGTGCATGTTTGGTTGCTCATTATGTCACCTGCGGCAACGGTGGACCATCGCCCGCGATCCCGGCGGTGACTGTGGAGGCGTCCCACGAACACAACACAGGAACGCAACACGGCAACCAAACGCGGTCAAAAAACTCAAACGGAATCGATGGGAAGTATCGACGACCGGAGGGCCGAGCGTCGGCGGTGAATAGCAATCCGCGTTTTGTATTCGTCCGTTTGAATCGGCGGCGCTATTTTGTGTGTGTGTGTGTGTGTGTGTGTGTGTGTGTGAGTCTAAAATACCTTTAAATGTACTGCAGTAGTACACATTCGAGGTACATTCTCTCGACTGTATCGTGTGGTATTTCTATTTCTTTTACTTCATCAAGAACGTTTCATCGGAAGACAAACTCCGCTTTGTAAATTGCTAAATCTCTGATATATATATTAGTCTCTTTTTCCCTTCATCCTAACGCTCCGAGAGAGAAATAGCTGCTTGCTCGTATCAAATTATTCATATTTTTATCCCTTCGTCGTCGACGTGCCTCATGAAATCCCGTCGTCGTCGTCGCTCGCTTTAATTAGCATTTTACGACTCTCATATGTGTTTACAATTACGTCGTTAAATACCGTCGCTCGCGTCTCGTCTCCGTCCCTCGGACGCGATGAATGATCCGAGGAAGATCTCCCGCCGCTCCCCCTTTCGTCCGCGTTCTCGGCTTGTTTAACGAACGTTCCCCGTTGGTTTACATTAAACTTTTTAAACCACAACACTGCGACTGTTCGAACGAGCCGGCAATCGACGACCACGGAAACACATTCGTATTCGTAATAATATCCGCGCGTTATTCCGGTTGGTTTTCTTCTTCTTCTTCTTGCTTCTTCCTTCGTCGTCGTCGTCGTGGTGGAGGAGTACAAGGCGGCGGCATTAACGTTTGAAATATTTGACGATTCAGCAAGTAACTCCCTTTTCTCCTCGTCCTCCTCGTCCTCCTCCTCCTCGTCGTCCGCCCTCCCTATGGATTAAATTGTGACGGCTCGCCGGTTCTTTTCATCTGGGATTTGAGTCAAATCCATCGAGGGTTATTCCTTATTTTCTTTTTTCTCCCCCTCTCTCTCTCTCTCTCTCTCTCTCTCTCTCTCTCTCTCTCTCTCTCTCTCTCTCTGTCCTAAATATAGGTTGCGTTCGCCGGTACGAATATCGGCGACAAAAGAGCCGATGGGGGCCCCTGTGTCGAGGCAGCGAGAGTCAAAGGCGACGGCAAAGGGGAGAGAGAGAGAGAGAGAGAGAGAGGGAGAGAGAGGATTGGAACGCAAGAGAGAGAGAGAGAGAGAGAGAGAGAGAGAGAGAGAGAGAGAGAGAGAGAGAGAGAGAGAGTTGGAAAGCAATCGAGAGGCAAACCGAAGAGAGAGTCGGCCAGATTAGTGTCGGGCTCTGAGGTGCACTAGTTTTTAGAGAGAGAGAGAGAGAGCGAGCGAGAGAGAGAGTTAGAGAGAGAGTGAGAGAGAGAGAGAGACGCAACAACAACAACAACAACAACAACAACAACGAACCCCAACAAAAGAGCGAGCTTTATACCCATGAGCCTCCACTGAGCCGGCGTGTACAATTCGGTCGGCTTTCTCTGAAGAGACAGACAGACGGACGGACAGACGGAGGTAGATACAGAAAAGGAACCCGGGGCTCTCGCTCGATGCCGCAGTGCAACGAGCGAACGGTTGTTGTGGACGTGTGTGTGTGTGTGTGTGTGTGTGTGTGTCTTTATGGCAAGGGTATACAGTATATGTGTGTGTGGTGTGTGTTGTGGGAGAGGGGAGGCGGCTGTGAGTTCCTTAAGGGAGCCGAGAGAGAGGCCTCGCGTCGCCATTTTAACCCGAGTCTGACGGCGGCGAAGGCTTTTCGACTCATTCCGAGCATGTCTCCGCATCTATTGGTCATGTCTGGATCTTCTTGGAATAAGCAATTAAACTGTAACATCCGCAAAAAAACTGATTAATGATTTGAGAAAATGTTTGCGACTGGTTTTCCTCTTGGTTTCGAGTGGCTCAGCGGAGAGCCGAAGGCTGAAGAGGCGGGGTCACGGGGACCGCGGCGCGTTCGGCTCGGCGCTGAAGGACAAACAGTCGTTAATGAGGTGCTTAATTGAGATCTGAAGGTGTGTGTGTGTGTGCGTGTGCGTGTGTGTGTGTGTGTGTGTTTGTCCCTCCTCCTTGCGGTTCGTGTCGCGGGTTAGGACAACTAAATCGACCGTGAAGAGGTATTCGCTTCACCCCTGCCCTCCTCTCCGCCACTCTCTCTCTCTCTCTCTCTCTCTCGCTCGCACACACACACACACACTCGCACACACACACACACACACACTCACACACACACACACACACACCGCTTACATTACTCTTAAAGCAGACGTTTGAGGACGACGACGGTGTCTTTTAGACGTCGACAAATGGCTGCGCAAAAAGGCAGTCGATTAAATCCGTCAAGCAAATCCTAAAATTAACGTAATCAATACCGTACATTGATATGTATTTTGCACGAATTGTTGGAGCGTCGGATATATTATTAAATATTTAAAAGCCTTCACTGCCACACATTGTTGTTCAGAGGCTGTGGAAAATAGGTTTTTTTTTTTTGCCGACGTTTCGAAGAAGAGTTCGCATCGTCGAGGAAACGCGTCGTTCATATTTCAACCCAATCTGGCAACTTACAATACAAATGAAGATGACAATTTTCAAATAACCAATAGCTTGCCCCGTCTGAAGGTCAGGAGGTCAGAAGCGTGAAGAGCGCGACACAACGACGACGACGACGACGATACAAAAAAAAACAACAACAAAAATCACAGACCGAAAGCCGTCCAACTGTTTGTAAAAGAAACAAATCACATTTATTCTTTTTAGCACGATTCTCAAGTCCCCGTTGTGCCCATCGATCACATGTAAGTACAGTCAATATAAAAATGGCTTTTTAACTTTACACCCAAAGCAACGACGCGATGTTATCTTAAAATAGGTACGCTAAAAATACCGCTAATGACGTTTTTTTTCTTTTTTTTCTTCTTCTTCTTCTTCTTCTTGTTCGTCACTAAAATTACTGGAGATTAGCTCGTGATTCTGCGGTGATGACATGGCCGTATTTTTGCTGTGTGTGTGTGTGTGTGTGTGTGTTTGTTTGTTTGTTTCCGAACATTTTTAAATTGTCATCTTCTTTGTGTGTTCTTTATTTCAGTAGTTGTCCGCGTTGTAGGCACTTACCGGGGGGGGGCATAGCAAACCAAGTTCAAACCTTCGACTGGGGGACGGGGGACGGGGGGACGGGGGGCGGGGCTTAAAACACCGCACATCTCAAACCCTTTTTAAGAGTCAAATTTTACAATATGTACTGAATATAACTTTATATGATTCGCTTCTTACAATCCCCCCCCCCCTCTCCCCACCGCTGGCCCCCGTGAGAACTACCGTATATATATACACTATATATATATACAGTATATATACAGTATATATATATAGTATATATACGCGGCAAACAAAACGGAACCGGTTTCTGCAAATGTCCTCTCCGGGCTCCCGTCCTCCCGAGGGGTTGAAATTCGTATTTTAGTTTTTTTTGCGCTTTAACGTCGTCGTCGTCGTCGTCTTCGTCGTCGTCGCAGGCCCCTAGTAGTCGTCGTCGGCGTCGTCATCATCATCATCATCATCATCATCATCACGAGAGAGAGAGCGGTCGGTCGTCCGGGCTCTCTCTCTCTCTCTCTCTCTCTCTCTCTCCCTTTCAATTTAAAACCCATTTAAACTGCTCGGATACAGAGGGACTCTCATTACATCACCAGTAGCGTAGAATATATAACAATATTTCCATGAAAATTCGAGAATCCTCATTTTTAAATAGAAAAAAAGAGAGAGGAGAGAGAGGAGGAGGGAGGAAACGGGGAAGGGTATATTTCATCAAAAGTTATACACCATAGTCACTGTTTTATTCGTCTATTCTACTAAATCCCCCCCATTTCTCCAGGTATAGACAGCGGCTAGTTACTGGTTTTTTTCCCTCTAACTCGGTCTACGGGTGTTTGACAAATCACAGACGGTATTGCTCGGGACCACACGGGACAGTTCCACAACTCTGAACACATTTAACAGTCAATTACACGAGCGGCCTGGCTGGCGCGGTGATGCGTCGCGTCGCAATTGTCTCGCTTTGTTGCGCTCCGTCCGTCCGTCCGTCCATCCGTCCGTCCGTCCGTCCGTCTGTATTTCTGTGTGTAGCGGCGGTGGTATCCTTCAGCTCCTCCACCTCTTCCTCCTCCCCCTGCACACACCACACCACCACCACCACCACCCGCCCAAACCCCCAACTCCCCGTCCCCGCCGATGTTAGCTCGGGGTTGATGTAACCGTTACAAAGCCATCTCTGAAGTTAGGAGTTCAAACTGGTAGTCCAATTTCAGCTGTTCCCCTTCCCCCCCACCCACCACCCACCACCCACCCCAACCCTTAATCCGTTCTCAGTTTCGTCAGTACATCTGAGTCTGAACTCCCACAGGGAAGGGGTGGGGGAGAGGAGAGGTGGTGGGAGGGTAGCAATTTGAACAATCCAGCAAATGGCTCTCTTTCGTTTCTTCGTCCCTCATGGCCCGCTCCGTAAATTTTTTTTTTTTTGCAGTCCTGTGGTACTCGGCCCGTCGCCGGGCTCCTTTAAAAGGCATTGTCAGATACGTTTATGACCGTGGCTTTCACTTCCACCCCGCTGGGCATGCCCTTCCCCGGGACCCACAGCCTCGTGAAGAACGGCGAGTAGACGACGCCGCCGGCGGTGGCGGAGGCCTCCAGCGGTGTCAGCGCCGCTCTGGACTCGCACTTCCTGAGCTCCCCGTAGACGTGGCGGCTCCTCAGGGACACGAAGACGAGCAGGCAGGCCACGGCCGCCGCGGCCAGGAGGGCGGCGAACACGGTGACCATCGCCGCGTCCACCTTGTCCGCGCCCTCGACGCCCGCCGCCGAGCGCTTGGTGGTGACGTTGACGCATTTGGTGTCGTGGCTGGAGTGGGCGCCGCGGACCTCGACGCAGACCTTGTAGCGGGTGGCCGGGGTGAGGTGGGTGAGGTTGTAGACCCGGACGTCGGAGGGAACCCTGGCGGTGAACGCCATGGTCGGGTGGTTGGCGTCCGTCGCCACGTACCACTTGATGCTGGGCGCCACGCCTCCGTGCGCGGCGTTCCAGGACACCAGGACCGACTTGGCCTCCAGCGATTTGATCTGGACGTCCAGAGTCCCGTTGGCTGCGGCCGGCGGAAAGTATCCGTTCACCTCCACGGAAACCGACTTGAGGTCGGCGCCGACCAGGTTGTGCGCGACGCAGGTGTAGAGCCCCGCCTCGCCCTCGGTGATGTCGTAGATGTCGAAGGTTCCCTCGGGGTGCATGTAGAACTTATCCGACACCGTGTTGGGGAGAACCCGGGAGCCGGACGGGGTGATCCAGTAGATGTCCGGTTCCGGTTCGGCGAAGGCCCTGCAGTGGAGGGACACGGCGCTCCCGTTCCGCGCCTCGACGCGAGCGGGCATGCTCTCGGGCGAAATGAGCGGCAGGCAGATCTCCATCATTTCCCTGAAGTGCACCTGCCGGACGTGCTGGCCCTCGTACTCCGGCGGCTCCACGCAGTAGAGCGAGTCGGGCTCCATGAAGCGGATGTTGGTCTTGTTCATGTTCATCCAGCGGACCACGCAGTCGCAGCGGATGGGGTTGCTGTGCATGCTGACCTCCCGGAGGTTCGGCAGGGACTCGACGGTGATCCGGTGGAGGGCGCTGAGCGCGTTGCCGTTGAGCATCAGAGTCTCCAGCCTGGGTAGCTTGTAGAAGGCGTTGGGATGCACGTAAGACAGCTTAGGGTTGTTCGTCGCTTCGATTTTTGTCAGCTCGGGGAGGTTGTTCAGGGCAAAGCTGTCGATGGAAACCAGCTCTGGCATGCTGTTGATTCCCAGCTCCTTCAAATGGAGCATGTCCACAAAGTCCCCCCTCTGTATTCGTCCGATGGGGTTTTTATTCAGATCCAGGAACTTGAGGTTTTTCAGGGTCCTCAGGGCGGAGTGAGGCACCTCGGGGAAGATGTTGTCGTAGAAGGAGATGCTCTCCAGGCTGTCGAGGCCGACCAGCGCGTCGTCGGGCAGCGCCGACAGATTCATCCGGGTCAGCACGAGGCTGCGCAGGTTACCGAGGGGCTTGAAGTTCATGTCGTCGATCAGGACGACGGGGTTCTCGCCGATCATCAGGATCTCGAGACTCGGCATGGCTTCGAACCACTCTCTGCTGATGACCTTGAGCTTGTTGGAGTTGAGGTGTAATCGGAGTAGCCTGTGGAGCCCCTGGAACGCCGTGGGGGAAATGGAGGAAATGAGGTTGTGATTCATGTACAGCTCCTGGAGGTTCGGCAGCTCGGCCAAACAGCTCCCGGGCAGTTCCTGTATCCAATTCTCCTCCATGTGGAGCGACAGCAGCTGAGGCAGGCTCCCCAGGTGCACGTCGCCGACGGAGGTCAAGTTGTTCTGCGACAGGTCGATCTCGGTGATGTTGGTCAGGTAATCCAAAGGCTCGTCGACCTTCGCCACGTTGTTGGTCTGCAGCAGGAGCACCTGCGTGTCGACGGGCAACTTCCCCGGCAGGCCGAAGAGCCCCGCGTCGTTGCAGTCGACCGTCGGCGCCTCCATGTACACGGAGCTCGGCGAGAACCAGGGTCGCACCTGGCAGACGCAGAGCTTGGGGCAGTCCGGCCGCTCGTCGGTGGCCGCGACGA
>PIJE02006282.1:4654-15651 GCA_002895965.2 Coryphaenoides rupestris
TCTCTTTCCCCAGACATGTGACTCCAGAGAGCAAGCGATTGTCCTCCATTTGCATTTGTGGCAACACGTTACGTTCTTACAATATTTTAAGCATTTAATATTAACAAATGTAAACAATAGGATTAGAGTTCAATTCAATTAAATTCAATTTGTGTACCTTGGTGCTCCAGAGCTTGACAGTCCAGTCGAAGGAGGAGGTGGCGAAGAGGTGGGAGAAGTCCACGGGCCCGGCGGCCGTGTGGCAGTGCAGCCCGGTGATGGGGCCATGGTGGCCCTCGAACATCTCACTGATGCCTGCTTTGCTGCTCACCCCCCACATACACACCGGCAGGGAGGGAGGGAGGGAGGGGGAGAGAGAGAGAGAGCGAGAGAGAGGGAAAGAGAGGGAGAGAGAGGGGACACACACACACTCTCCCTGCCATCTCCTAGCATGCAACTTGTCCTTTGCCTGTTTTTCTTCTCAGAAATTGATTTAAACAGACATATTATACCACCAGGTGTGAGCGCAATTAGCCATTCAAGCAGTTTCAAAAGCCAGCGTCATCTCCGGTTTTGTGACATCACAAGTGGGAGTGTCCACCTAGTATGCAGTATGCTGGATAGATCAGCCTACCAGTTGCTACGATTCACTTGGGTAGGCTGGTAGGCTGATCTATCCACCATACTTCTGGGTGGACACACTGGAGATGACAGTGTTTTTTTGCAACCGCTTGGAATGGCTAATCACGCTCACACCTGGTGAGGAGTCCTTTAACATCCAGGGTATCTTTTTTAATCCCGCCTTCTCCTCTTGCGCCTACAGAATAACAAGCCGCTGTACTCGTTCGAGGACAACTCGGACTACGTGTACGACGTGATGTGGTCGCCCACCCACCCGGCGATGTTCGCCTGCGTGGACGGAGTCGGGCACCTGGACCTGTGGAACCTCAACAGCGACACCGAGGTACGGCATGGCCATCGCCGTGGTAACAGGGTTGTAGGAGTAACCCTTATCGTCCTGTGGCAACAGTATTGTAGTAACAGTATTGTAGTAACTCTTATTGTCCTGTAGTAACAGTATTGTAGTAACCATTATCATCCTGTAGTAACAGTATTCTAGTAACACGTATCGTCCTTTAGTAACAGGACTACTTACAATACGTTGCAAATGATTGAATTCAAAGTGACTGACACTGAATCGATGTAGCATATCATTATTAAAGGGCAGGTAGGGGTCAGAGGGGAGGACCAGCAGGAAGTAGTTTTTGTGGAGGATGGGATAGATTAGATTTGTTACGTTTCTTGTGTCCAGTACAGCGACTCAATGCCGGACTGTACAGCGAGGCGTTAGCGCGCTAGTTGGTTGCTAAGAGCGGTTGTCTGGCAACAGGAAGGTTGCTGGTTTGATCCCGGGCTGTCGAGGAGTGTCGAGGTGTCCCTGAGCAAGACACCACCTAACCCTAACTGCTCCTGACGTGTTGGTTGTTACCTTGCATGGTTGGCACCGCCGTCGGTGTATGAATGGGTGAATGTGAGGCAATACTGTAAAGCACTTTGGATAAAAAGTGATATATAAATGCAATCCATTTCCCATTTACAGGTTCCCACCGCCAGCTGCACGGTGGAGGGGAGCCCGGCGCTGAACCGGGTCCGGTGGGCCCACTCCGGCAGGGAGATCGCCGTGGGGGACTCAGACGGCCAGGTCCTGGTCTACGAAGTCGGGGAGGTGAGCGGCATGTGTTTATTAGTGCATGTGTGTGAGTGTGCCTTGAACACAGCAGCGTTGATTGTAACCAAATGTTTTTTTCTGTGTGGACCATGTAGGCGATAATGACTCCTTGTGGGCGAGGGGGGGAGGTTGGGTTAAGGAGGGGGGTGGGGCCTTGGCTCCCGTTGTGGACAGGAAATCACAGTAGTTTGTTCCTTGCACGGTGTTTAGGTGTTTGTACATTTGCCAACTTGTTGACTGTGCTTTAACGGGCTTCAGATCAACGGCGCGACCGCGGTAATCTTGAAGATTTCTGTTTCGTGCTCTTTGGCGACACCTATGGTGAAAAGTGGTAATTGCATCTAAACAGTGTTGCATAGGGTCGTAACAGTGTTGCATAACAACGTCGGACCGCTGGCGGTTGTTTAATGGTGATACACCGTTTACTCTAGCAGAGACTGAAAAAAACTGTACGTCCCTTCCGCTTCTGCTCTCTGGTGGACATCCATGGGACCAATCACTGCTTTTAAATCTGCGCAAGAATTTTAAATCTTGCTCGGGAAAGGTGACTCGCCACCCAGTTCGTAGTGCGAGGGCTTACATCAGTGGACCACATGCTCAGTCACCATTGTGTTAACTCGTTCGGCCGATATAGTGACATTTATTTACAGTCAAATCTTCGAGATTACCACTTTAAACCCCCCCCCCCCCCAGGTTTCTGCTGCTGGGTGGACAATAACTCACGCCTCCTGTTGTGTCCCCCTCCCCCCCTCCCCCACAGCAAATCGCGGTCCCGCGCAGTGACGAGTGGACGCGATTCGTCCACACGCTGGCCGAGATCAACGAGAACCGTGACGACGCCGAGGAGCTGGCAGCCCAGCGGCTCTCTGCCTAACGATGAATCGGTTGCCAACGTCTCGGACACACCCGCGCGCACACATGCGCGCACACACACACACACACACACGTACACACGCACGCACGCACACACACACACACGTACACACACACGTACACACACACACGTACACACACACATGCACGCAGGGACCAAGGGGGGCCGGGGGGGCCTCCTCCTCGCTGCCCCCGACCACCAGCCACACTCTGAAGCATTTAGCTTGCCAAAAAAAAATTCTTTCATAAAAAATGTACAGGGGGAGGGGGAGGGGTGGGGACAAAAACATTAGTTTTTTGCTGTTGTTTTTATTTTTTTTAAATATTTTTTGCCTTTATTGGCCGCCGATTCAGCTTCAGTGGAATCCAATGAGCAGCCAGGCCGTCGCCGCGGCAACGCCAAAGCACTTTTAATTTCTGCGGCAAAAAAAACCCCCACATGCCTTATAACGGTCAACTTTTACAATCAATCGCGAGGTCCCCGATCTGTGTCATCAAATCGGTTCCTCCTCTTCCCTCAGGCTCATCGACCGCTCTGGATCCGCTACTCTGGTCTGTCATAACTGTCGTGAAGGAAGAGCACAGCTGGAAAGCATTGATTTGTTGAGTGTTTTCTAGCCCTGGGAATGTAAACATCTCATCAACATGTCGTCACCGTGTGTGTGTCGCCATATTTTCTAGGTTTTGCTTTCTCTCTTTCAGATGATCTCAAATATATGCTTGAAATGTAATTCAAAGAGGTTTTTTCGCGCAATGAGCCGAATGTCTTTTTACTGCTCGTAGAATGTAGTGTTGTTGGTCGCCTCAGATCAATGGACTGTACTGGAACACTCAAGAATGGGGATAGTGTGTGCTGTGTGGGTTCTCTGCTGGAAGGGTTCTGTACCGGTTCTCCAAAGACCCGGTACCTGAATCAAAAAGTCTCACGTCCTTTCTTATAACAGCCAAAAAACCCTTAACTTGTCGTGTCAAATCTCTCCGCTCCATGTGCTTTTGAAACACGGCAGGAAATGGAGCAATGTGATTTATTTCAACAGAATACAATAAATATGTTTCAAATATCTCCATTGGGTGTGGGGGGGGGGGGGGTCGTGATTCCAAAGCACTTTGAAAACATCTGTACATTCTCTCCTCACAAGTCTCCCCGGAAATAACACTTTTGACACACACACACACACACACACACACACACACATACCTCCTGCACGCCAAAGCATCACACACATCACGTCCCTTTCCATAGACATGTCCAATATACAATACATACAATACAGAATTTTGCAGCTGCATCACCAAGCAGCATTCAATAAAGATGTCGACAAGGGGGGGCTTACAGGGCCTGAGGCTCCGCCTCCGGCTCGGCCTTCAGACTGATGGCCACCACGTCGCATGACTTGAACTTGGGCAGCTGCAGTCCGAACTTCCTCTCCACGCCGGCGAAGGTGGCCGCTGCTAGACCGTAGCCCCCCAGGTGGTCCGGGTTCACGGGGGGGAGGTCCTCCGGGCGGGCCTTGGGGGCGGGCTCAGAGCCGGCGGGACGACTGAGGCACGGGGGAGGGGGGAGACAGGGTTGAAATTATTGGTTGATAAGATAAGATGCAACTTTATTAATCCTGAAGATTGCTCAAAATACCAGCATAGCAATAGAACAATAAACAGCAATAATTCAATATAATACATTCACAGTGAATAAGCTTGAGGAAAAATATAGGTAAGATATTCAGGAAAAACAATTTGGCTAGTTGATGTTGGACAAGAAGCATTTTTACGTGAGGGATTTTAAAGAACTATTACACCACCAGGTCTGAGTGTGATTAGCCCGTCCATGCGGTTTCAGAATCTCAGTTTTTTGACATCACAAGTGGGAGTGTCCACCCGGATGTATGGTGGATAGATCAGCCTACCGGTTGCATACAGTACAGTACAGGCTGGTAGGCTGATCTATCCAGCATATATCTGGGTGGACACTCGCTTATGTCAAAAACTGGAGATGAAACCGGTTTTTGAAACCGTTTGGAATGGCTAATCACGCTCACACCTGGTGGTATAATATGTCTCCTTTAAGGACACGTGGGTGGTGATTCAATACGTACTGTCCTCCGAAGTCGATGTACAGCCACCTCTGCAGGAGCTCGTAGGTCAGCAGGGTCACGCCGAACTGTGGCGAGGATCTGCAGACGCGCGCTACAGAAAACCGATTATTTACATTTTGCATCTATATACATTTTTTTTATTTTCATGCAAAAAAATATAAATATCTATAATATATCCCTAACCCTTGTTTTCATTTTGGAATAGAATTAGAAGCAGAGCAGTTTAAATGTATGAGACCGTGTCTGTGTGTGTGTATATGTTTGTTTCAGAGAGAGTGTGTGTGTGTTCCTGCATGCATCTCACCCCCGGCGCCTTTCCACAGCGCCTTGAAGCCCTCCTCCCGCATGATCTTCCGGAAGCAGTCATTGACGCCGTTGTACGTTGTCTGGCCGGCGCGCGCCGCCACCTGCAGGCGCGTCTTGATGACATCAGCGGGCGTGACCAGCGACGCTGCCGGGATACCTGGTGAGGGGGAGGGGCCAAAGGTAATGAATGAGGGCTTAAAGGCCTCTGTATGCTTTTTCCAAAATGAGTTGGAAACCGGCTTCCAACGCTTCTGTTGGGTTCTTTTCATTCGTTCATTTCGAGGGGGTCGATGTAGTTCGGAAAAGTCACTCAGAATCTGGTGTATCTGAAAACCCCTTCTGAGCCCGCCTCCCTGCGCCAGATTTTGGTAGGTTGACGGACAGCCTCCTATACTCTAGTACCGCCCCAATATCGGCCAGTTATGTGGAACTAGACAAAGTAGAAGTCGAATTCGGGCGTCCGATTTGTTCTGATCTCAGAACACCTCTGAAGAAGCATACAGAGGCCTTAAAGGGGACATATTATGCCACCAGGTGTGAGTGTGATTAGCCATTGCAAGCCGTTTCACAATTGCCATATGACTACTGTCTAGTGACATCACAAGTGGGAATATCCACCTAGATTAGATGTATGATTCCTAGATCAGTTTACCTGTCGGTACAGTCCACCGGGTAGACTGTTCTAGTAATCGTGGGGTCATTGACATGCATGCATGTTGTTGCACTTGGTGCAGGTGGAGGAGGGGGAGGGGGAAGGGGAAGGTCCGTCCAGGTGTGCCCTCAGTTACCTGCGATGGCTCCCGCCGCCAGCAGCTGCAGGGGGCCCAGCTGCCCGTCCTTGTTGGCCAGACTGGCCTTGGTGTGGGCGTACACCGGGAAGTAGATTGCAGAGAAGGGGATGTCTCGCAGGAAGCAGGCCTTGGCTCCCTAACAGCCGCACCACCAAAAAAAAAAAGAATTGGAATTTTGGAGCTTGGCGTTTTTTTCTTTTTTGTGGACTTGTGTTTCCTGCAAATGATTAAAAATACAAATCAACAAAAAGTTTTGATTGTGTGTTTGTGTTTGTCCTTGCTGGGTTTAATAATGTAACATGTAATAGGGTGGACATTATGTTCTGTCCTGTTTTAAATATCTTAACTTTAAAACAACAAAGGAAACAAAACTCAGCGGAGACAGGCCTGGCTCGCACCCCTGACCAAATAATGGCACGGAAAACCAAAAGAGAACACACACACACACACACATAAACACCAGAAGAAGATGATGACTGAACTGAAAGTGTTCCTGTTAAACTCTGCATAACCGGGGAATTCACCACAACCGCAGAAGCCCACAGTGAACTCAAGAAAAAGGGAAAAAAAGGAAACTGGCAAGATCCCGGCGAGGGCCTCTGATTGGCTCCCAGAGTGGCGGTGATGCGTGGAGCTGGAGAGCCCTCAGAGGAGCTCAGGAGGTTTTTTATTCTGCAGGTTAATTTGCGACGAGACAAGAGAGCGACGGAGAGATCAGCAGTCTGCTGCTCGTGCTGCTTGGGGCTTGTGTTGTGTCTGAAAACGGATTAGCGTATAAAGCCTCATTCTGGCTCTGACGAAGAGGTGGAGGAAGAGGAGGAGGAGGGGGAGGGGGAGGGAGAGGAGGATGAAGAGGTGGAGGAGGGGGAGGAGGAGGAAGAGGGGGAGGGGATGAGGGGGAGGAGGAGCCGCCACAGAGCCGTTTCAGGCGACTTTCAGGCGTGTGTCCGACAGGGATGTGGTGGACCTACTTCGAGGGTTAGAGGCCCTGGTGGGTGGGAGGGGGGTGAACCAGTGTGTGTGTGTGTGTGTGTCGGGGGGGGGGGGGGGGGGGGTTGGGGTGCTGGTCCGGTCGAATGAAATGTCTGCACCACCGTCGACCCACAAGACGAGGAGGGGGGGAAAGAAGTCGGAAGAACATCCTAAACCGTGGTGATCGGATCCCAGGTTTCTCTGTCTCTCTCTTTCTCTCTGCCCCCCCGCCCTCCCTCCCCCCCTCCCTCCATCCCAGCCCCCGCTCAAACGGAGCGCACTCACAAAAACCCGACTCTGCTGGCGTCGTCTATCAAGAGGAAGTCAGTCTTTTGGTAACGATCCCGCCCCGCCAGCGTCTGCTAGTCATTACAACGTGGAGCGTGAGCGCATGAGGGATGGTGGAGGGATGGAGGGATGGAGGATGGAGGGGATGGTGGAGGTGAAGCCGCAGAGATCTGGAAGCATGCGGTAGCAACGCGTAATCCCTCCGCTAATTTGCTTGTTGGCTGGTTTGTTGGCCGCCTGCCTTGGTCTGCATGTGAAAACACTGTTTTGGAAAATTGCAACCAGTCCAGTCCGTCGCAGAAGAAAGTGAGGGTAAAAACTCCATCTCTCCCCCCATCCTCATTTGTATTGTTACCAACGATCCAACATGGCTGCTGAAACAACAACATCAACACCAACTAATACAAAAATCACCCATTTAATTTCTTTTACTCCTTCCGGAGTAAAAGAACCCCAATTAAAAACATGTGAAGATCGCCTCTCCTGTCCACATCCCTGACCAAGATGTGGACGTAAAACGTGGAGCTGTTGGCCCCCCGGGTGCCGTCGAGATGGCTGCCCACTGCTCCTGGCTGCCCCTGGAGGGGCAGCAGGATGGGTCAAATGCAGAGGACACATTTCCACGGGCCACCCTCCCTGCATGTGTGTGTGTGTGTTTGGCGGCCACCACTTCCCGCTGTGTGTTGTGTGACCACTATGTGTGTGGACTAATAAAGATCTTCTTCTTCTTCTAAAACAATATTTGTTCCTTCTTCTCAACACATTGATGCCACATGAGAAAGTCTGAGTAGAGTATCTTCCAGAGGTCTGGCTAAAAGCTAAAGGGGACAGATCTGCCCAAGGAAATCAGGTCAGCTGAGTCAGTGATCTCCTTTAAAACCCTTCTTAAAACATACTTTTAACCGAGTTTTAATTTCTGTGGTCTGTCTTTTATTTATTTTATTTCTGTATTGGTTTTATTGGTTTTATACACCAAATTTGTAACTGTCTTTTTAAAACGTTCTATGACTGGTTTGTTATATTTTGCTGCCCTTGCTGTAATGCACTTTGCAATTTGGTGGAGGCACACATGGTGGAGGTGTAGGTGGAGGTGGTGGTAGAGGTTTAGGTGGAGGTGGGGGTGAAGGTGGATGGGGGTGGAGTTGGGAGGTGCAGGTGGAGGAGGATGGGGACCCTACCTTGTAGAGGCCGAAGAAGCCCAGCTCGCGCACCACGCTCAGGGCACTGACCCTGGGCCCCATGGTGATCTCTCCCGCCACCTGCAGGCGGATCTTCACGATCTCCAGGGGGTTGGTGAAGATCACCTGTGAGCCGCCGGCCTGCAGGACAGTAGCAGACAGACACAGACATAGACATAGATATAGAATAGAATAGAAGAAACAACCCCAGCCCCCGCTGCCCCCCGGAAAAACAATCAGGAGTGTGTCTGATCTAAGTGTGCTTTTTCCTAGGGTTGAGTTGAGGTTAGCGTTCGCCCTTTCAAACATCAACAAGCGAGCAAGTGTGTGTGGAATGATAATTATGTGATGTGTAAGCATTTCCTCTTCACACACACACACACACACACACACACACACACACACACACACAAAAGAGTTAGTCACTCGCCCTGATACACTCCCTCTTTCCTCCTCCTCCTCCCGACCGCATATCTCATCAAGTTGTCATTAAACGACCTTGGCGTGCAGATAAGAAGAAGAAGAAGGAGAAGAAGAAGGCCAAGCATTGATGGAGTAAACGGGTGTGGGTGGGGGTGGGGTGGGGAGGTCAGGGCTGGAGGGAGGTGTGGGGTTGGAGAGGGCTGTGACCCTGGCACCCCCACCCCTCTGCCACCCCTCCCCCCCTCCCTCCCCCCACCCACCCCCGAGGCACCTCCTGTGGAAGGGTGAAGGGCTCTCGGCCACAGCCTTAGCCAGCACACTTTGTTAATTCACCCCTCGATTCCCAGGGGAGACCCCCCCCCCCCCGACCCCGGGGGTACGCCAGGACCCTCTGACTTTTAACGCATTTATCACGCCCCCCCCCCCCCCGCCCGAATCTAATCAGGCCTGGAGGAGGGCAGCCCCGGTGACACCCGGGGGGGGGCAGGGGTCCTTGTATCTGTAAACATCCAACGAGCTCCAGGGTCTAAAAAAAGATCTGAGTCGTTGTCGTCGTCGGTTAAAAGTGGAAGGAGAACATCCGGACCGCTGAAGACCGGGGTGTGCGTGCGTCCGGCTCCTTGGTCAGTCGACTTGCTTCCACCTCCTCCTCCTCCTCCACCTCCTTCTGTCAAACTGAATTATTTAATCAGGGAAATGCCATCAGAGTCACCCGGGGCTTCACACAGCTCCATCAGGGACACCGTGGATCAGTTACTGATGTAAAAAAAATTCAAAACACACACCAACGTGGAAGTGCCCACGCGTTGCAGTACTAGGCCACGCTAAAATACTCCCAGTCCCAGGGGCTGGGCAAGATGAGACTATATGATATCAGTGTTTATATAATAATCAGTGTTTTGGCTTATCCTGGTTTTTTTATTTGCACTTAAGTTCTTCATAAAAATGTGAAAATCCTCAGTACAAAACGGAAGTGTACAAAAATAGGTATTACCATGTGGTTATTTTATGTCACATTATTTATTGAAAACATGCTATATTGTGATTAATATTCGTATCAAGAGATTAAATGACGATTAAATATGGGGATAGAAGACTTGGGCCATACCGCCCAGCCCTACGTTGTACAATGTTATCCATAATAAGAAGTGGCCCCATGATGGAGAGAAAGGTGTTGTTTTGGTTGGAGTCTGGGGGTCCCGGTTCTGGGGGTCCTGGGGCCTGTGCTCCAGCAGGCCTGGAGGTATGCACCGTGTTGTCAAACTCAATCACAATGAGCGAGAACCAGCCCCGCACACGGCCCTCCAGGGCCCCCTTCCTCCAATTAGACCCTGACAGGGGTCACAACCCTGCAGACCCCCACTCCTCCATGAGCAACCTGCAGGCTCTGCGTCTGCTTCGCCTCAGCACGGCACCGGCCCGGCCCGGCCCGGCCAGGCCCAGCACCAGCAGAGAGGCGGGGAGATCGGGGGAATTACGGTCGTAATCCACTCGCCAATTACGAAAAAAAAACCCCACTGCAGCATGTTGGAGCTGCAGACCACATTGAGCAGATCAGAGCAGGTTCTTTCTCACGGGCGAGCGCCGTATTATGAAGACCAGTCTCACATCAGCCAGAGAGCCACAACTGTTTTGCAACTCCAGAAATCATCCCCCCCTGTTATGTTATTCCAAACCAAAATTCGGTTTGTTGTTGTTGTTGTTGTTGTTGCACAATTGTTGGACCTCGATGTTCTCTCAGGAAGAGAAAATTAAATAGATTCCATGTTGCCAGAATGTTTCTTCATCAAATCTCTGCAGGAAAAAATCGCTTGTCTTTTATATGTATATTTTTAGAATTTTATATAATTTCTATATTATTTCTTTCTGTTTAATGTTCAAAGCTATGCACCATTTTCACAAAAGCACATTCCTTGTTTGTAAAAACTAAGGCACAGAAAGCTGATTCTGATTCTGAATTACCTTCGTACCCACATTTGAATAAACAAACGTTCAATTTGAAGCGTACATATTTATGGGTCTTTTCTTTCTATTTTTCATCATCATCAACATCGTCATTTCAGTATTTGTACTTTTTCCACAGATATAAACTGGCGAATGAGTGTGTTGTTGTTTGTTGTTATTGCTTACACATCCTCCGGCCAGGATCTCCGCCAGCAGGGGAATGGTATTGTCCTGCGTTGAAAACTTGTCTCTCACAAAATCATTCACCTGAGATGGAAAACCAAAAACGAGGAACACTGAGATGAAACCTCATCCATATCATTCTCCACACACACATACACACACACACTACAGCACACACACACACACACACACGCACACAACAGCACCCACACACTACAGCGCACACACACACACACAC
>PIJE02006283.1:10000-15650 GCA_002895965.2 Coryphaenoides rupestris
GGTTCATATTCAGACTACAGGACCATAAAGTAAGGTTCATATTCAGACTACAGACATAAAGTAAGGTTCATATTCAGACTACAGACATAAAGTAAGGTTCATATTCAGACTACAGACATAAAGTAAGGTTCATATTCAGACTACAGACATAAAGTAAGGTTCATATTCAGACTACAGACATAAAGTAAGGTTCATATTCAGACTACAGACATAAAGTAAGGTTCATATTCAGACTACAGACATAAAGTAAGGTTTATATTCAGACTACATAAAGTAAGGTTCATATTCAGACTACATACATAAAGTAAGGTTCATATTCAGACTACAGACATAAAGTAAGGTTCATATTCAGACTACATACATGTAAAGTCAAGCGTTCATGATTCAGAACTACCAGACATAAAGTAAGGTATTCAATTCCAGAACTACAGACCATAAAGTAAGCGTTCATATTCAGACTACATGACATAAAAGTAAGGTTCATATTTCAGACTACAGACATAAAGTAAGTTTCATATTTCAGACTACAGACATAAAGTAAGGTTCATATATTCAGACTACAGACATAAAGTAAGGTTCATAATCAGACTACAGACATAAAGTAAGGTTCATAATTCCAGGCTACAGACATAAAGTAAGGTTCATATTCAGAACTACAGACATAAGTAAGGTTCATATTCAGACTACAGACATAAAGTAAGGTTCATATTCCAGACTCTACAGACATAAAGTAAGGTTCATATTCAGACTACAATAAAGTAAGGTTCATATTCAGACTACGTAAGTACGACTGAGATAAATAAAGGTTCATATTCAGACTACAGACATAAAGTAAGGTTCATATTCAGACTACCATAAAGTAAGGTTCATATCAGACTCATACAATAAAGTAAGGTTTCGATATTCAGATACATACATAAAGTAAGGTTCATATTCAGACTACAACATAAAGTAAGGTTCATATTCAGACTAACATAAAAGTAAGGTTCATATTCAGACTCTACATAAAGTAATGTTCATATTCAGACTACAGACATAAAGTAAGGTTCATTAAATTCAGACTACAGACATAAAGTAAGGTTCATATTCAGACTACATAAAGTAAGGTTCATATTCAGACTACAGACATAAAGTAAGGTTCATATTCAGACTACAGACATAAAGTAAGGTTCATATTCAGACTACATAAAAGGTAAGGTTCATATTCAGACTACAGACATAAAGTAAGGTTCATATTCAGACTACATAAAGTAAGGTTCATATTCAGACTACAGACATAAAGTAAGGTTCATATTCAGACTACAGACATAAAGTAAGGTTCATATTCAGACTACAGACATAAAGTAAGGTTCATATTCAGACTACAGACATAAAGTAAGGTTCATATTTCAGGACTACAGACACATAAAGTAAGGTTTATATTCAAAGACTACAGACATAAAGTAAGGTTCATATAGATACAGACGTATCCAGACATAAAGTAAGGTTATATTCAGACTACAGACATAAAGTTAAGGTTCATATTCAGGACTACAGACATAAAGTAAGGTCATATTCCAGACTACATAAAGTAAGGTTCATATTCAGACACAGACATAAAGTAAGGTTCATATTCAGACTACAGACATAAAGTAAGGTTTATATTCAGACTACATAAAAGTAAGGTTCATATTCAGACTACAGACATAAAGTAAGGTTCATATTCAGACTACATAAAGTAAGGTTTATATTCAGACTACAGACATAAAGTAAGGTTCATATTCAGACTACATAAAGTAAGGTTCATATTCAGACTACAGACATAAAGTAAGGTTCATATTCAGACTACAGACATAAAGTAAGGTTCATATTCAGACTACATACATAAAGTAAGGTTCATATTCAGACTACAGACATAAAGTAAGGTTCATATTCAGACTACAGACATAAAGTAAGGTTCATATTCAGACTACAGACATAAAGTAAGGTTCATATTCAGACTACAGACATAAAGTAAGGTTCATATTCAGACTACAGACATAAAGTAAGGTTCATATTCAGACTACAGACATAAAGTAAGGTTCATATTCAGACTACAGACATAAAGTAAGGTTCATATTCAGACTACAAATAAAGTAAGGTTCATATTCAGACTACAGACATAAAGTAAGGTTCATATTCAGACTACAGACATAAAGTAAGGTTCATATTCAGAACTCACATAAAGTAAGGTTCATATCAGACTACAACATAAAAGTAAGGTTCATATTTCAGACTAACATACATAAAGTAAGTTTCATAATTCAGACTACAACATAAAGTAAGTTCATATTCAGACTACATAAAGTAAGGTTCAATAGGTTTCAGACTAATCGACATAAAGGTAAGGTTCAATATTCAAGACTACAACATAAAGTAAGGTCATAATTCAGACTACCGAATAAAGTAAGGTTCATATCAGACTAAACATAAAGTAAGGTTTACATATTAACTAGACAGTAATCATATAGAGTACATATTAACAAGTAAGGACCTAATCAGTTATATCAGACTACAGAAATAAAGTAAGGTTCATATTCAGACTACAGACATTAGAAGTAAGTTTATATTCAGACTACAGACATAAAGTAAGTTCATATTCAGGACTCACAAAGAGTTCTGATTCGGTACAAAAAGTAAGGTTCATATTAGACTACATGAGAATGTTTTGAACTACAGACATAAAGTAAGGTTCATATTTCAGACTACATACATTAAAGTAAGGTTGCAATCAGACTACAGACATAAAGTAAGGTGTCATATTCAGACTATCAGAGACATAAAGTAAGGTTCATAATCAGACTAGACATCATAAAGTAAGGTTCATATCGACTACAGAACAAAATAAAGAGTAAGGTGTCATTATTCAGACTACAACATAAACAGTAAGGTTCTATTCAGACTACAGATAAAAGTAAGTTCATATTCAGACTAACAGACATAGAAGTAAGGTTCATATTCCAGACTATCATACATAAAGTAAGGTTCATATTCAGATAACAGAACATAAAGTAAGGTTCATATTCAGACTACAGTACATAAGTAGTTCATTATTCAGGACTACATGACATAAAGTAAGGGTTCATATATTCAGACTACATAACATGTAAGTAAGGTTCATATTCAGACTAACAGACATAAAAGTAGTTCATATTCAGACTTACGACATAAAGTAAGGTTTCATATTCAGACGTACAGTACATAAAGTAGAGGTTCATATTTCAAGAGTACAGACGATTAAAGTAAGGTCATATTCAGACTTAACAGACGATAAGTAAAGGTTCATACTTCGAGGACTAAACATAAAGTAAGGTTTATATTTCAGATACTGACTAGAAGAAGGTCAATAAAACTCTAAGAGTAATTCATAAGTTCAGGACTACAGACAGTAAGTAGGTGAATTGTATAAAGTGGTTAATATTCAGACTACAGGACAATAAAGTAAGGTTCCATATTCAGACTACAGACATAGAAGTAAGGTTCTATTCATCTACTAAGAAGGTCTATTCAGACACCAATAAAGTAAGTTCTATATTTCAGAGCTACAGACATAAAGTAAGGTTTATGTATTCAGACTACAGGAACATAAAGTAAGTTTATTTCAGGCACAACATAAAGTAACGTTCATATATTCAGACTACAAGCATAAAGTTAAGGTTCCATATTTCGACCTACAGACATAAAGTAAGGTTCATAATTCAGACTACAGACATAAAGTAAGGTTCATATTCAGACTACAGACATAAAGTAAGGTTTATGTTCATGTTTGAACCTGATAATTATCTCTTTGTCCTCAAGTTGACCACAGTATGCTAGGCCGCTACGCTAGGCCGCTATGCTAACCGCACTATGCTAGACCACTGTCGCCACGGCAGCCTCCTGTGTTGTGATGTCACATGACCACATGTTGCCGAGCGACACTGTGTCATTACTGCTGCATGATTGTGATATTATCCACCACGTGCACGCATACGACACACACACACACACACACCACACACACACCACACACGCATGTATGCACGCACACGCACAAAATGCCACACACACACACACACACACACACGATGCTCGCATAGACACACACACACACACGTATGCTCGCATAGACACACACACACGGCATTGTATGCACTCACACGCACAAATTGCACACACACACACACAACTATGAATGGCACGCGCACACACACACACACACACACACACACACAACATTCAGAGGCATGTTACTCTACTAAGGAGGTACTGTATATTTTAAGGAGCAGAACAGAACCGTTGAGTACGGACCTCTGGACCGAGGAACCGACCGCAGAACCCGGAGAGTCCTGAACTCCTGGCTGCACGATGTCAACAAATACACAAGATGGATGATGAAGTAAACAGTAAACATGGCGGAACGGGAGGAGGGGGAGGAGAACGAGGATGACGAGCGAGGAGGAGGAACGAGCGATGACGAGGAGGGAGAGAGGCAGGAATGACAAGCGAGGGAGGAGAGTGATGACGAGGAGGAGGGAGGCAGGAGGAGGAGGACGAGGAGGTCGCCGTCTTGTTTCCTCCTCCGGTTCCCTGCATCGTAGAGTTAGCGTTGTTAGCTTGTCTTGTAAACATAACGCCGTTGTTGTGGCAGGACAGGAACATGTGTATACTCTGTATATAAATACTTGTGTGTATATATGTATACGTGTATATTGTATAGTATATACAGTATATATGTATATGTGTAATATTATATATATATTATATAGTATATAAATATGTACGAGGAGATCGCCAGGCTTATAGTCTGTGTTGCCAACAGAGGGACACAGCGTTTGTTTCTCTGAGTTTAAGTTTTACGACCTGGTTGCGTTCATTCTGCAAGACAAGGAAACTGTTGTGTGTGTGTGTGTGTGTGTGGTGTGTGTGTGTGCGTGTGTGGGTGTGCGTGTGTGTGCCGTGTGTGTGTCTAAGTGTATATTTTGAGAAGAAACCGCTGCATAGCTCGGGTACTACATCACCATATGTATTTCAGAACTCACAACTTAGTGTTAACCTGGAGGTCATAGAGAGAGCACACACACACCACACCACAACACACACACCACACACACACACAACACACACAACACACCACACACACCCACACACACACCCACACACACATAAAACATTATAGACAGAGCGACAGACACACACACACACACACTTTTACATTGACATTGTTTCATGATACAACATGGACACACCACACACACACACACACACACACACACACTAAAACACGGTTAGGCAATGTCAGCAATAATCACAGGAGTAGCGTGCATACACGAGAACACACACACACACACACACACACGCACACACACACACACACACACACACACACACACCACACACACACACACACACCAGCGTGTAAAGAGCCCATGACAAGCAGACTGGACCCTGTGCGTTCTGTCACCGAGCACCGAGGAGGTTAAAATAACTATCCGCTTTAACACACACACACACACCACCACACACACACACACCCCCCCTCACACACACACCACACACACACACACACACACACACACACACACACCACAGTATGTTAGTATCAGAGTTATAACTCTCCTAAACATATAGGAAGAGAGTATCCTTCTCTCTT
>PIJE02006284.1:4882-15646 GCA_002895965.2 Coryphaenoides rupestris
CTCAACAGACTTTCACATGACTGTGTTTGGCCACTATATTCACAGCAGGAGATTCCTGGAGCTGACACCGGGGAGCCACTGACCCCCACCCATGATCTCACAAACATCTTCCCTCAGTCACCTCAAGGAGATTTACTGTATTGATAAGACCAGTTCCCCTGAGACAAGACGGAGACTCTCCAGTGACACCGACCTTTGTGTCGTATGTTAATGGAAGGTCACGGCAGGGGATGCACAGATTCTCTCACATTCCTAGTTTTATTTCAATATATGTCGATTAAGATTCCTCATGTGTCGTGTTAATAACTTTACTTATGTCTTATTCCAGTTCTTTAAGTTGTTTACTTATCAGTATAGGTATTTTGTAGTTCATTCATCCTTGCTATTTCTATTTCAATATATTATATATGTGATATCAGAGTTTGTATTGTGGGGTTTGGTACAAACAGTCTATTCATCATTTCCTGTATTCATTTAAGTATATGCTTGTTTAATATTCTTATGTTCTTATTAAGTTAGTTCTTTAAATGGTTTACTTATCAGCATATATATTTGTAGTTCATTCATCATTGCTATTTGTATTTCAATATATTATATATGTAATATCAGAATTAGTATTGTGGAGTTTTGGTTTGCAAACAGTCTAGTCATCATTTCTGTTTTGCTTGTTTAATCTTTCTTTATAATAATACTTTAGTTTATGTGCCGTATGAAGAAATAATAATACGGATTAAGTTAGTGATTTAAACAACCCCTGCAAAGATAATTCGAGGAGTCACCCGCAGAAGGAGGAGCTCCACAAGCGTGTTACCATAGAGGCGTGTCCATGTGTTGAGGGGAGTGTCAAGTGGGCGTGGTCAGGAAACCAGGAAAGACCATAAAAAGAGCTGTTTGAGTGGAGAGGGGAGGGGCGTTCAGCTGACCGACCTCTATGTCTTATGACTTTCGTCTCCTCGACTTCTCCTTCCTTCTCCACGTATTCTCTAAATTTAATGTTGGTTTCTATGACATGCGTTGGTGTTCATTAACCTGAGCTAACGCTAGCCTCGCTGCGTGCTACCGCCCAGCTGCTATTCGTTCAGATGACTCGTTCCCGTCGTTCACGTACCGAGAAAATTGCAAATACAACGAGACGATTAGCTTTATTACATCATCTGTTTCAGTCAAGAGCAAACGTAGGAATGTGGGGGGGGGGTGGGGGGGGCTGGCTGGGACGGGACTAAAAACATCTTTTTTTTCCCCCCCGCAATTGCATGATCAATAGATTTCCGTCCTCGGCCATGTTACTTTGGTAAATGAACGTGGCTTTTTGTTGGGGTGGGCGGGTGGTGGTGGTGGTGGTGGTGATGGAGGAGAAGCAGAGTGGGGAGAAGTGACACGTTGGAGATATATGGATTATCTCGGCGCAAGGTTATAGATTACGGCGGAGGCTAAAGTGCATTAAACTCCGGGGAATAAAACGCTCTCCCAGCTGCATGTGGCTCTATGAAGCACGGATCCACCTTTATTAAAGCCGTAGAGACGTCCTCAGATTCACAGAAAATAAAAGCATCTCCCAGTCGGTCCGTCTCTGTGGTGTCCGTTAAGTAACAGCCACATGAACTGGCGCTCTTACATCAGCGACGCCTTCACCGCCATTCAAAAAACAGATGATTCAGAAACAAATAAATGGCGCGCATTATAACATTGATAAGTCTTAAGACGGATGAATCACGTGACGCGGCGAATGCTTCTTTCTGAGAAACCCCATTACGTTCCTCTCTCTCCACTCAATTGAATCCCAGTAATGGCGCATTGAACAGTATTGAAAAGGCTCTAAGTGTGCGATGAAATGCCTTAATGTGCCGTTTGGTCGGCCAATTAGCCATTGTATCTCACAGCGTGCGGTGGCGCTCGCCGGAGCGTGCGTTCAGAATGGAGTGCGGCAGATAACAGTATTCCTGTGATTGCTGGAACGTACATCACTGGTTCACATTAAAGCACACGTGTGACATTACACACACAGATGGATCTGAGGTGAACATTAAAAGCACAAATAAAAGCGTTTCTCCTCATTCCGTGTCTCATCCATGTATTGATATGAGAGAGCGAGAGAGAGAGAGAGAGAGTGACTGACTGACTGACTGACTGACTCCATAGAGAGTGAATTGACAAGAACTGCCTATTTTCTTTCCGACAATGACTGAAAATATCGTCATGTAAAAAAAAAAGCAAAGAATAGTTAATGCGCCGACATACAGCAGTTAATGTGTGAGCCCTGTAACCAAGCATTTGCTGAATCTATTTTCTGTTGTCGTTGTCGTATTTGTCGTGTATTTGTCAACCCTGAATCCGCAGGGGTGGGTCGGTGGGTCCATCGAAATCCCTCCCCGTGTGTCAGGAGCGCACGGAAAACGCGACAGCGAGCGGCGATCACGAGGAATTAATGACTGCAGACGGCGGTGTTTTATACGCTTCAATGGAGGAAAAAAACCACCCCCCCCCCCCCCCAGAGGACGGCCACCATGATTCGCGGCCATGATTGCCCTGCGCTGGCCCGGCTCGTCCCACACCTCGCTGTCCTCGGGGGGGGGGCGGAGTCAGCGGCGCGTTGACTGTGATTACAGGTGCGGCGAGGGATCGTACAGCTCTCGACGTGACTCCGTGAGCCAAGGTGCCATCCTTTGTTTGTTTGTCTGTTTGTTTGTTGGTTTGTTGGTTTGTTGGTTTGTTGGTTTGTTTGTTGGTTTGTTGGTTTGTTGGTTTGTTGGTTTGTTTGTTGGTTTGTTTGTTGGTTTGTTTGTTGGTTTGTTTGTTGGTTTGTTTGTTTGTTGCTGCTGGTTTGTAATAACTGCCACAGATGACGGGGGTGCTTGATAGTGGTTGGAATTGGAATCACAGTCAATCTGCTATTTATGAAAAATGTATTAAAAATGATGCTTGTGCTGTTTCATTCAAATATAAGTATGCTTTGACATGTAACTTGTCATTGTGATGTTTTCTTTCAATTCTATATCCATTGGGTATATGGATGTATGTTGGTGCAATATAGTACTATAAGACAGTATGTCTATTTAATGTGAAATATTATGACTTTCGTCATTTAATCTTTTTCATAATTTCCTTCAGTAATGTTCAGAACCTTCCATGTTTCCTCGTCTGTTGCCCTTTTTTGTTGGCCAAGCGCAGACTCAGATTTAAACCAGGTTTATTACATTAGGCTCATAATTATGCGACTGCGGATGTTATGGCCGTGGGTCTGTGGTGGCGAAACTGCTGTTGTTCTGAAGATGGACGTCTAAACGTGCATCTTGGATACGTAGCGGTGTGCGTTCTTCCTGCATTCTCACTGTTGCTTCATGCAGGCTACATAAACGTGGACAGCCCAGTGAAACACATTTCATTATCAAGGTTGGAATTGAAGTAAAAGAAAGGAGTATAGACTACCAGTCACGAAAGTTAAAGGAGACATATTACACCACCAGGTCGTGAGCGTGATTAGCCATTCCAAGAACTTTGAAAAACCGGTTGGAATGGCCCCACGTGACATCACAAGTGGGCGTGTCCACCCAGAAGTATGCTGGATAGATCAGCCAACCAGCCGGCATCGTGGAGACACATTCACTTGTTGCCTGAAACTAAGGACCTTCAGTTCAGTTGTTTGCAACCATCGCGTACGAAGGCTTAAACGCGTGAGAGCTTCGATGGTACACACACACACACACACACACACACACACACACACACACACACCATTTCAATTAACCTAAAAGAGACATATTTGTTTGAAGGTCAAATAAACACTGATAATATAATTATATGAACGAACAAATCATGACAAATCAAGCAGTTGAGAACTCCACCCTGCGTCCAACACACACACACACACACACACACACACACACACACACACACACACACTTATTGTATTGTATTTTATGTCTGGCATCATAAAATGTGATATTTCATACATTTGGTTCTGACAGGTGGTAGACACACAATTCTTTTTTGGTCAATTATAATTCTGTCATATGTCGTGTGCTTCCACCCAAACCTTCCTTAACCTTTTTAATCATAGTTATGAGAATGAAGGAATAACAAATGAATATTTTTAATTCTAGCCGTACTCTGCAGGCACGGTGACACGTCGCAGGCGAGAGGAACACTGTTCTTGTATTTGGCGTGCGGCCTATCAGCGTATATTGTAGGATTTGAGAGACATTTAATATATTTGGTGTACTTAATATACTTAATAACAGTTATATTTCACATTGGTGTTGTCTTCATGACTCATTCCTGCGTGAGCTGGGTTTGGTTGGCAGACTTCGCCGCGGTCTTGGTGGGCATTTCATTTTTCACACGGTTGAGGTGGATCTCAGTCGAGTCGTTCTGTTCTATCCTCAATGTTCAACTCAGTGTTCAATTCCAATTTATTTCTCAGATCAGATTTTTTCTGCTCTTCGAGTTATTTTTTTAAATGTGGCCACGAAGTAAACGTGGTAAACGGCTCAAGTCAGCCGTTACAGATTAATGTATGAGTTGATGTGCAGTGAAAACCAGCATGTTTGTGAGTAGATGATAACATGGACAAGGATGAGAAGAAAGAGAGAGACGCAATTTCAATTATGGATTTTTTTTGTGTCGCAATGGCTGCTACTTCTGCACGGAGGTGTGTGTGTGTGTGTGTGTGTGTGCGTGCATGCGTGCGTGCGTGCGTGCGTGTGTGTGTGTGTGTGTGGACAACGTGGAGTTGGATTCGGAGCCAGGAGTGTTCAGACGGTGACGCAAACGGCTTCACTGCAACAGATTTAATCTCCGTCCCTCTGACTGACAACCTCCATCACAGCTGTCGTCCATGTTTGTGTTCGCCGAGTGACTCCCGCCGGCGCGGGAATTGCGACGGATTTCTAGAGCGACGTAAAAAGTCAGACTGAGGTCGCGCTGCAAAAAAAAATCGGACCAGTGTCTACGACTTGGCACCGCATAGGAAAGTGGCCCAAATCAGAATTGAAAATACCCGATCCTATTAGATTCGTAATGTTCACACTGAGCCGAGTCACATGAGCAAAAAATTTCGGATTTGCCAGTTTAGCTTGCAGTGAGAACGAGGCCTGCGTGAGCGTGTGTGACTCAAAACAATCTGCTACTCACCACTGAAGTGGCTATTCAGGACTCCTCCAATGTCAGGACACAGTGTTAAATATAACACAAATAATACATATTTGTTGTAGAAGTTGGACGCATGCTAGCGTGCTGGCGCTCCCTTGAGTGAATGCCACGGTCAGGTCTTAGCGTCCTGCGATCGGAGCGGAGGAAGCTACCGCTGGGTAACAGGAGCGCCGGGCCTTGAGCCTCGTTACATCATTCTGCCGTTTCGCGGAACTAATGTCGGTCTGGGCTCAGCTGCGCAGCGACTGATTTCCACATGATGGCCGCGTTGGGCTTACGCTGTCGTTGTCAAAACACTCCACAGCCATTCAGAGCGATGCTTGTGCCCTCGTCTCCCTTTCTATTTGGTCCATTTCAGAAAATGTTGATTTGTTTTTTTCATGCGGTACTCAACTCATTAAATTTTTAGGAAAGGCTTTCAACAGGACGGAGGTCAGATCAATCTGCAGAGAGAGAGACGGAACTCACAAGGCTGTAGCGTTCCCACTTGCTGTGGGTCTGAAATGTTTGAATACTTTCTTAAACGGGCAAAGTTGGTGGCGAGGCAAATCAGGACGGTGTTATGCGGTTGATTTGTTGACATCACGGCGGTTAGAGAGAAATATTTGATTGTGTCGCGTCGCCTTTCTTTTTAATGAATGAAATTAAAGTTTAACGGCACAAATTAAAGAATGTTCGACAAACTCGCATGCAGCCAAACAACCTCATAACAGGAAATAAATGGCGGCGGTTAAACTGACAGGAGGCGACACTCCAATAAAAACGTTACGGCCGGGTGAAACGAGCAACCCTGAAGCCTGACGAGGGAAACAGACGGCAATATATATTAAAATATATATTAAAATATATCATGAAGCGTCAAACACTGATCTGACACGATATCTGTGCTTAAACACGCCTGGCCCAGATTCTATTAGGGTTGTAGTTTTGTTTTGGGGCCAAATGACTTGGATGGATGGTGATTTGAGTTGGACACCGTGTACTCGGGACTTGTCTGAAACGACGGGATAGCGGATGAAACTAAACGCTCCGCTAAACACACAAACTATAACACAGTTCCAAATGTGCTCGAGTTCGATGGTATTCAACGACATTAATAAATGTACAAACAAGATTAATTAAAATGTGGAGACTCAAAACACACAATATGCAACGGCATCTGCCTCCACCGGTTACTTTCAAATAGTTGCTTAATTAATTGCTATGCAGCTGCTATTTTCTTTGTGGTTTGTGTATTTTTTCCCCTCTTGTTCCCTCGATCTGTTTCTCTCTCTCTGTCTCTGTTACGAATAAACGTGTCTGGCAGCCGGACCGCCTCCATTTTGCACGGAGCACCATTCCCAGTCCACGCCAGGCGGACTCTATTCAAGTGGGTTCAAAAGGGTTCTTCCTATAGGTTCATACGGACCGCAGACAGAAGGCCGTCTCTCTGACCTTCTCTAACTTTACATCTTAAAGCTGCTCAGCACTGGTTGCCCTCGCAAGCAGCACAGAGAAGGCCGCTAGTTCCTTCTATCTCGTTCGTTCGAGCCTCTCTTGTATGGTTGCCTTGGATTAAAAGCATCTGCTAAGTGTGTGTGTGTGTGTGTGTGTGTGTGTGTGGGGATGTTGCTGGCGGACGGTCATTATTGCAAAACTCTGCGTATCAGACACGACACGTTGGCGAACAAACCGACTTCATGCCTTTAAACCTCAACAACAACAACAACAACAACAACAACATGACGATGTTAATGTTGTGGCAGGCGGCCACGAATAAATGGATGTACTGGAAGCACTGGTAGTACACAGTAAACAACAAACAACAATTCACAAAGTATCACGGTTAGCGTTCGCCGTTACCATGGGGACAACAGCTCGGTCTCGATGCCCCCCCCCCCTCCTCCTCCTCCTCCTCCCCTGGGCAAATGTAGAACGTTCCGTGTTTTTAAAATGGTCCCAGTGTTCTAATTTACGGCTGAAACCGGGGGTTCACTTACACTTTAATGGTTTCTAAATCAAATGTCATTTGGATTTGTTTAATATCCTTTTGCATCATTTCATGAGACCGCCTGCACGAAATGCAGCGGTCACACCTGCTTGTATAATACGATATCATATGAATAACTATGCATAGGATAATGCATCTTCTCCGAACAAACTGGCATTGCGATTTGGAACCCGACGTGCCTCAGCTGTCTCCTGTCGGTTCGGCTTAGAGAACGGGTACAGTCCCGATGTAGACCAAAGTCAAAAGTGGTTTTATTATCCAATTCACCGCGGAACATGGCAAGCGCATTGATACACACGGCTCTCGGTATCTACCACCAGGAAACGTTTCGTGCGTCCGCGTCTCCACGAGCACGTCTGCCTGGGCGGCGCCATTGACCCGGACCGCCATTGACCCGGACCGCCATTGACCCGGACCGCGTTCCCCATGTCCCGCTTTCAGAACCCTGCCGCTCGTCACAGCGGGTGACGGCTCTCTGACGCACGGCCTCACAGCCACACTCCTAATTATATCCTCTGGAGACGAGAGACGTTTTCAATAATCTCTCCTATATATTGCAATACATATGTTTTCCCCCACGGGGAAGTTATGTGTTTGTCTTTCATTTCTGTGTATTAATGAACGCAAATAAAAACAACCCGAAGGTTGGCCTATGATTGAATATGTATTTTAATAAAACCTATTTTCAAACGCAACAACAAAAGTTCTGATTCGAACAGGCGACCTGAAAATAGCCGTTCACCTTGCCATGCGTATCCTTTACTTCCTCGTTAAACTCACACAGGAGGTCAAAGGTTACCAACTTCCTGCTCTCTTAAAGGAACCACAACTTGTTACAGAACATATTGAATGTGCCAAGAGAAAACGTTAATGAAATGCTAAACGAAACAACAGCAACAGAACACTCCCTCGTCTGGCGTCATTAAAACGCCACAACCCACAACCAAGTCCATGAGTCATGATGACTTCTTCTCAGGAGCAAGATTGTCTCTGACAGGCCGCAGGTACACTTTAATCCCGTCATTCCTGGGCGACCTTGGTCTCTACCTTGCGTACCCCGCTGTCTGTCTTTGCTGGGAAATACTTGAGTAATCAGCCACCCAGAGGCCATTCGTTCCTCTTAAGTTGGTCGTCCTTGAGAAGCACAATGCTTCCGGGCTGAAGGTCGGGCTGGGAAGGCTGCCACTTCCTTCGTGGCTGAAGTCAAGAAAGATATTGCTTCTTCCTTATTGCTTAGCATTTTATTCACGTTTTTTCGAGGCACATTCAATATGTTCTGTAACAGGTAGTGCGGTTCCTTTAAGAGAACAGGAAGTTGGTGACAGGAAGTCACATTTGACCTCCTGTGTGAGTTTAACCAGGAAGTAAAGGATACGCATGGCAAGGTGAATGGCTATTTTCAGGCCACCTGTTCGAATCATTTCGAATTTCGCAAACATCTGTACACATGTTATGTCTTCTTTTGTTCTCATTTATAATTATAATTCACTACTTGGTGTAAAAGATGTTGTTTTGCAAACTTTATGTAACTCAACTATCTACGCTATAGGGGTCACTTCACTTCAACATGGGTCATTTCATTAAGGATAAGAGTATGGATGTAATGTGTTTACAAGGCATAGCTTTTGATTATGCTTTCTGTCTGTTTTCAGTTTCACTCTTGTTCAAGTCAATAAACGTGTGGATAAACAGATGAACGTCTTCAGAGTTTTGATGAGAGGAAGGTGTTTAACTTACTGCCTCATATATTCGGTACGCATATCGCGGGCGGCACAGTGAAACGACGACGCTGCAAATATAATCATCGTCATTAAATAGAATCCAAGATGTTCACGCGGTGCGTTCTTCATCCGTACCTTCCGACCTAAAAGACGAGACGGCCACACGGGGAACAGACGAGGCTGCTTGTTCTTCGTTGTTGAAGGTTCACCGTTGGGCCGTCTTTGCGTTCATCGAGACAGCCGGCGTATATAATTTTAATTGCGGCGCCGAACAACCTCTCCGTATGCGTCATGGCCGACGGTCTGTCTCGCTCTCCCGCTGACGGATCCACTCACCGTGAACGTATGCCTCTTAATTCTGTAGGAATCAATCAGTGACGTACACAGCGATAGTGCATGTTTTCTAATGATATAACAGTTATTTAGTTGTTAAAGTTAGGGTCTTTGACGATGTTATATACTTGTCTAATGTATGTGTGTGTATATCGGATTATTATCAGGATTGCATTCACCCTGCAACTCTGGGGTGAGGCAGGGGATTCACTTGTAGTTGTTGCCGAGGGATCAACCTGACGTACGAGAAAGATAGGAAAGAAAAACTGTTGAGCTCGGAAACTCGGGACGTCGACGCCAAGTTCATTTAGAGGTTTATGTCGGACAGGCTCCGCGGTGACATACATTTATCGTATAAGACGTAATGCTATTACACATACGGCTCGGGACGACTTTTCCAATTATCTAAACCATGTTGTCAAAAGCGCCGTACCGTGCGTCTTTATTGAAACACTAATCATTAAAGTGCTTGCGGTTCGACTTGTTGCGGTGGACTAGCGTCATGCTAACAGTTAATTTACATGAACAATGAACACAGAGGAGTCATAGCCCAGGGACGGGACACTGTAGTCTTCAGGGTGTTGACTCTCTCGACCCTGAAGGTTGTGGGGTCAAACCCCACAGATGACATAAAACTGGTATCGTTTTGAGTTTTCACAAACAGACAGAAAGTCAGATCATAAAGAGTTTCACCTCCAAGAAAAACGTGTGTTCCGGGTTATTACGAAGTTCTTCTGAGAACAGCACTTGAGGTAAATAAAGGTCAGGAAAAAGTAAAGGCCACGTCTATAGGCGAGCGCAGGTTCCTCTAATAACAGCAAACCCATCTTCCACCAAGCAGTGGGCTTATGGGTCCCTCGCATGACTTTGTTTTTCTATTTTTGGACCGTTTGGGGGGAATATTTCGGTGAACAAACCACCGTTAAGAGCAATGATAATCTAATAGATTGTATGTTTCATTTATTATTAATGAGACGTTGAAATAACGAGCCTATCGTCGTGTGTAACGGAGATGGTTACTGTAAAATAAATGTTCTCCCGAAGCTACAATTACAACATCAAGATGATTGACCGTACGTCTTCCTCCTTGCGATGTTCCGTAATCATCACTCCGAAGATCGCTGACGGCTAAGTAACATCAAACTGTGTTCATAAGAATGGCTTCTTAAGACGCCTCAATTAGTCCGCGTCCGTCACGTCACCACGGCAACGGTGTGTGACCTCTGGAGGGTCACCCGGCCCCACCCGGTTCATTCGGTGTGAGCGGCGCGGGGCACTTTTTAAATGGAACCGGATTAAATCAAGGATTCTATCAAGCCGAGGCACACGTACATGGAGACTGAGAAGTAAATTAAACAGCAAGTGGCTCTGTTCTGTCAAGACGTTAGCCACCCTGAATGTTATTAGGGCGCCGGTGATGTGACGAAGTGTACGTTTAAATGTAAAACAGTTTACTTGAACGCGTGGTAGTTTTACATGCAAGCTCATTCCCCCCGCAACCCCCCCGCAACCCCCCCGGAACGGCTGACAGACTAATGAAGATGCGAGTGAATGGATAATTAAAATTCATGG
>PIJE02006286.1:0-5000 GCA_002895965.2 Coryphaenoides rupestris
GCATCGCTACATTGACGTGAACACGGACCCCCGGGCTCCATGTTGAATCAATACAGTGATAATGGCTTCCATGTCTAATCTACGGGCTAACCGGGGGTTGAACTGTAATTGGAGAACACATTTCTCTCACACATTTTCTCAGGTATGGGAGCAACGTCGATATTGTAATCATTGTAGTCACCAATGGCGTGGATGCCATCAGTCGCCATTTTGTGTTATTTAAGTTCTTCCTTATAACCGTCCGGTCTAAATAAATGTTGGGTTGGCTATAGCAGCATGTATGCCAAATAAAATCATTCAGTGTCTGAAATGCAGGAATCACATTGAGGATTTTCAGAAGTGGAAACGTCAAAAGCTATCTCTAGCCTTTGTCAACATACAAGTACTGTTGGGGCTTCTAATACTGTTGTCGACGAAAAAGAGGAAAAAGAGGAAGCTAGCTTTGAAACAACGCAAGGTTAAGCTAACAATGCAAAAGCAATTTGTGACGGAAAAGACAGTATTACAGCAAATACCAATAAACCCAAAGACACGTTCACAAAAAGCAAAACAAAAGGTTCCAAAATGTGCAATAGGCCGAGTAACAGCAACGGAAAGGTGGACCCCCCAAACAATGTGCATAGCGTGATGTGGTGCAGAGGTGCGGTGTTTGCGGTGCACGAGGTCGCCGTGACTCACCCGTGCAGCTCCTTGACGGACATGGAGATCTTCAGGTTGTGGCCCAGCACGTGGAGGGCGGTCAAGATGTCTGCCCACTGAACCATCTCCCCCAGAGGCCCGCCCTTCAGGACCTTGGGGCTAAACACGTCTCCGGACTCCTCCGTCAGGAAGCCCACATGGACCAGGATCTGAGCGGAGAGAGACATTGAGTTACATTTACATTTCGTCACATTTAGTCATTTCGCATTTAGTTATTTTACAGTTATTTTACATTTAGTTATTTAGTTATTATTACATTATTTATGTAGTTATTTTTACATTTAACATTAAATGTACTAATTTTAGAAAACTTTGTATTCAACATGAAAAGAAAACTATTGTAATTGGAGTAGTGACAAAAAAAGTTATAGTGTTGCCCAACCTAGTTAAAAAACAACGACTGAGCAACTGATCATTATGTGCAGAGTAGCAATAGGAATTAGGTTTTTAATTGTTTCTTCTTTTTTTGCTCAGTTATTGCCTAGTGCTTGGATAATTTTACAATGTTTTTCCCCCCAGTTTTAAAAAAATACACATCAGTGAAGACCCTCTAGGATTTCAGTATTGCCTCAAATCACACAACATCAACGAATCCCTGCACACTTAAGCAAGCTTGCATATTTGTCCATTTTCTTTCATTCACGCATAAAGTTGCCAATCATCACACTTCCCCACACAAAACGATAAACAAGCAGACATGTCTAGGAAAGTCTTCTATTTAAAGACTTTTAATGCATTATATACATATACATATACATATACATATACATATACATATATGTCAACTCTTTTTTTTCCATCAATCATTCTTGCAACTTCATTGCCAAACACACACACACACACACAAGGAATTGCATATTTTACCATAACTTTGCAACAATCACAAAAATATCCTGGATGCACTGATGATGTTTATTCAACAGTTGTTGCATATTTATGAATTTCATCAAGCCTGATTATTTCATACAGTGATTGTTTGGGGTGTATTTATTAGTCTCAATCAGGTGGAGAGCAAAAAGGGGATACTGGGTAGCAGGTTGTCTCTGTAGAGACACAGAACGATGACATGAAGGACTTCTGAAATATACCAAAATACTCCCCCTGTCACGACATGTCGCTACACACAAACTCACTGATTAGATTCTGTAGCATAGATCACTTGCCATAAAGCCACCTGACGTGGCTTAGTTCAGGACTCCTTCAAGGACACAGGCAGGTTTGTGGTGAAAAGTGTGGTTATAACAAAAGTTTAAAAAAATGAAATGACAGAGCAGATGGTACATGCTAGCATGTTAGCGCTCCCCAAGTGTGTGTGCTGGTGGCTGAATTGATCTGTGGTGCAGTGATTAGCCAATGCACCACGGGCTTAATCCAGGCTGCTTTGCTCAATGCATCTGATGAGTGAATCAATGGGACGAGTCACCTGTTGAAAAAGCAATGTAGGTATTTGAGTATCATCTTTGTTGTTTTTCAGATTTTGGAAACATTCAAGCATATAAAGATGGAACAGAAACGGCACAAGAATTGATCCTTGAGGAACCCTGCATTACTTTATTTATTTTTTGCTCAGATATGCAGTAGTCAGTATTTTAGGCAGGACTTGAACCAAAAAAGTGCTGTACCAGATATTCCTACCCAATATTCTAACACGTCAATCAAGATGCTAATGGACCTTTCCACACTGTCAGTCACGCGGAGAATAATAACCAATAAGATTGCCTGATTTCTTAAGACCACGCCCCTTGCAATAGAGCCGCCATGATGTCCCACAAACAAAGCTTGTCCCGCATCCATGCAGTCTGCAGGACTTGTTTTTAATACATGGATAGAGCTTATGTATTTTAAATTTGGACAACTACATATGGCCTCATAGAGACATTATTATTAAAAACATGCCTGAAAACTTGAGTCATTATTGATGGTACTGAATGTAAGACCCAGGTGCCATCTGCACTGGCTTTACAGAGTCAGCTTTATAGTGACTAGAAGTCAAGCACAACCCTCAAAGCATTGACTGGATGTGATCCAAGTGGTTCTGTCATTTTTTGTCGTGTGAGTTATTTACAGGAGCTGTATCTGATAAGGCAATTACTGAACGCAGTGGTTTTTATGATTGTACTTAAAACACTGAAAGTTCACAAGTGCAACAATCAAATGGTTGATAGCGACTCCACACATCAATTTACAACAGCGCCGACACAAAAAGCTACAAAGCTCGCTAATTAGTTAAAATTCAAAGGTTTATTTGTCACCTATTTCAGTTTACAGGTACATTGAGCAGTGACATGTTTTTTTTTGCTAGGACCAGATTACTACCGCGCCATCGTGTGATTAGCATAGCTCTGTGATTAGCCCATTGTAGCTAGTAGTTAGCAGATCTTGGGCTTATTTTCATTGTAAACATCAACTAACGTACTCACGCCTGCTTTACATGTGCAGTAGGACTCCACAATTGGTGTCCTGACGAATTTCAATGTGGAGTTTGTGAAGGCGTTTGGTGTCTTCAGCATAGATCGCCAACACTTAGCATCAGGTTTTATGTTGTCTGCTCCGTCCCAAATCCGAATGTCATGAATATATCCTTGTGTCAAATAGTTCAGGTCTTTCTGTACAACTCTCTTAGATAAAGTAGCGGCAACATACAGTGATATTGAGAGAGAATCATCAGCAGGGGGCGTTGTTCAGTGGACATTACTAACATGCTGCAGAGCTGTGGGAAAGCTTGGGGGACATAGCAACAGTAAATAGGGGGCGGGACTTGCCGTTGAATAGGGAAAGGTCCATTAAGCCAGCCAGCCACCAAACACACACATGCAATGGTTGCAATATTATTGTTCAGTTACTTTAATTGTATATCTGTTAACCATGCTTCTCTCTCCTTGCTTTGAGAATATGAGGACGTCCTAATTGAAGAAGAGGGTGTGTCTCTGCCCTGTCAACTTACTGATGTCAATGCAACCAATGAACGCGCCATCCGAGGTCGAGGCCTCGGCTGCACCAATGAACGATTGGCCGGCAAGACGGCGTCTGATTTAAATAGCGCGCATGTCAGCCGCTTGGGACCGAACTGTTTTACTCCCGAAACTGTGAGAAGTGGGACGCACACCGTGACCTGTACTGCATGAGTATCTGTTTTATATCACCAGTGTGTTAACATCATGGTCATGTTTAAGTAGCAAACTCCTTTTGTAGTTTTTGTTTCCATCCGCGTACAGTGTGCCTCCTCAGCGCTTCCTTGCTCACAGTATTGTTGTATCTTATTGTTAAAGGAACAGGGGAGGGTTGAGCTGTAACCATCGTAGGCTACATTATTGTTTGTTTCTTTCTTTCTTTCTTTGAGCATCTACTCCCAGTATCTGTAGATTGATGGCCATGGCCTGGAGTGTGAATATCGTCGTATAGTTAGTCCAACTACCGGTTAACTCACGTGTTTGATTGCTGTGAATTCCCACCTTGTGTGAGTTGCCTTTGTGTAAGGATCCCCTTGGATAGTGCAGTGCTTTGGAGTGTTCATATTGTGTGCAGTGCTTTGGAGTGTTCATATTGTGTGCAGTGCTTTGGAGTGTTCATATTGTGTGCAGTGCTTTGGAGTGTTCATATTGTGTGCAGTGCTTTGGAGTGTTCATATTGTGTGCAGTGCTTTGGAGTGTTCATATTGTGTGCAGTGCTTTGGAGTGTTCATATTGTGTGCAGTGCTTTGGAGTGTTCATATTGTGTGCAGTGCTTTGGAGTGTTCATATTGTGTGCAGTGCTTTTTGAGTGTCTGTATTTAATCCATTCAACTATTTATAGTCGTGACTTTGTATATTTATTCTATTCCATACCTGGCACATGGTACCATGATTTGCTCGTTTAAAGAGAACCCACAGATATTTATTAAACGTACTACTTTTCTAACTTGTGTGGTTTACACTTGTGTCACTGAAGTCCCATCCCAGATCATTGGTGTTTTACCTGTCTTACCATTCATTACACACACACTCCCACAGATTCGTTGTTGTTAACCTAGCTACCGATTCTCAACTTTGACAAATGTTGTCTGATCCAATCAAAGAGAAAAGCACCCATAGGTCCAGAGGTTTTGTAATGCACTTAGTAGCTAATTGCTGTCTGACTGAATGATGCAGTCAGGGAACACTATTGAATATGAAGTGTTGAACAATGCTTTGAAACGCCAAAATCCATAATGAACGGCCATACTCTACAACAAATAAGTCATTTTGTGCACAGAATCCGCTGTGTCTGTGCCATGCAGCCTCTGAAAACGGCCTGTGATTGATTAATGGGACGTATGCTGTGGA
>PIJE02006286.1:10000-15645 GCA_002895965.2 Coryphaenoides rupestris
GGATGCACCCGCAAATGGAACGCGTATGATCTCTCTCGAGAGTCACAGTACAAACCCTCCCTGAGATGAACTGGATGTTGTGGAGCGAAATTACATTTTGAATGAAAGGCTCCATATTATTACCAGATATGAGAACACTGAAGTACTTTCTATGTGATGTATGTGTCGTTGTCAGGGTGTGTATTTGCGAGTACCTTGTGATTGCTGACCTGGTGTGGCACCGAGTGTTGATTTGTGTGTGCGGTGACTGTCCGAACTGTAGGAGAGTGCGGTGTATGTGGATATGTATTCGCCCTGTGTGGGTGATGCCCTGTGTTGTGATGCTCTGCTTGGGCTCTGAATTGCTCAGCCTTTTAGAATCCTCAAAAGCGGCCATTTGTGTGTCGTCACCGGAGACAACAACATTGATATCGACTTAGTCTTCAAGGTTGCACAATGGGGGGAGCGGTGCGGGGTGCGCGCTTTTAAAGTGCGCAGTGAGCGTCTGTGGTTCTTTCTCTGCTCTCAAAGGCGACTGTGTGTTGTATTGGGGCTGGGATTGATTTAATAGGCATCGTGTACAGTGGCGTCTATGAGAACGCTCGTAAGCCTGCCCGTACCCCGCCACTCCCCATCACAGAAGGCGAGCGGTTAGCAAGAACTGATCGCGATGTTCGCTCAGCCTACATCGATTCGGTCACGCGTCATCGTGCCTCCCGGGGTGAGGGGTTGTGGAGCGACCACACACGCGCACGTGACAGCACACATTCACCAGAGCTGTATCGCATATTGGGTGTCCAACGTTCCACGCCTGGGGACAACGAGAAGGAAACAACCTGATGTACCAAGTGCGGTGTAGCGCTTAAAGTAACTAGCTGACGGTGTGCCGTAGGCTGGATGTGTGAGTCTATCTTTGGCACGGTAGTTCGTGCCACTGGGCGGTGATGGTATCGAGTGGTGAGCTGTAAAGTGATGGCTCGATAGTACGGCGACGGTTTTACTTAGGTCTCTGTTGGGAGCTGGCTTGCGATTGAGGTAGCTGCAGCCTGTTCCTCAGCAAACGCTGGCGCGGTTGTCTTGGGAACAAGAAACACACGTTTCCGGTCCGCTCAGGCTCATGCTTCCGTCGCGTTCTACGCGTGAAGACAGAGTCTACTAGCCATATGTCCCCGCCGCGCGCCTTCAGATAACCGTAGTATTGGAAGCTCTCCAAGCAACACCTACTGACGGCGCGTACCGCACCTATGAAGATCCACACGATGCAGATCAGCTACACACATCGCCGGGTCGCAAATGTTCAAGCGGTTTGGGATGAAAAATGAGTGCCTAGAGAGCTTGTCTGAGTCAACCAGTTCCCTCGGGTGGAACGCTAGCTTTGTCCACTTGCACACAAAGGACAGGAAAACTTCCACGCTTCGTTTTACTTGCTCTATCTGACCCTTTGCTGGGTTTGAATCACCAACAAAGCATATTGATGTCTCGCACTGTTGTGCTATCAGAGCCAAGCATGCTAAGCCAAGATAGAGGGTTCGAGTCGGTTAAAAACCCTGCGCTGTGTCTTCCTGTTAGATCCAGGTGCAGACACAGGTCGTGTTTAGATAAAGATCTCTCTTGCTATCTTCTATCCAGTGTGCTCGGGCCTACAATACAGTAGGGCTGCGTACGAGATATCAAAATCCATTTCACTGTCTGTCCTTTCGGAAGCGGTGAATGCGTAAACTTCAATAGTTAACCGTGCTGCCCGCCGGTTTCGTTGTTAAAAATCTCGCGCATTTGCGAACGCAGTGATCTTCAGACCGTACTGTACTACAGTGATAACCAGAATGTCCCAGTGTGATAGAGGTCGATATGGAGCACACCAGCTAGCTTTTACACAACTATCCTGTCATAAGTGCCCACGTGTCTACTCTCGACCGTCAATTCCTATTTCCACACCTAGCGGTGTGCAACAAGTCCAACTCGATGTGTACATTGTCCATCTAAATCACCACCACCCCGTGTTCTCTCTGGATCATCATGACTCGAGCCAGCCTTATGTGTGAAGCTATCTCCGTTTTCACTATACAACGCCTTCAACGTCGCACTGTAGTATCTTCTGGCCCCGTGACGCAAGACTCTCCAGAATACATATGTGCCCACATCGGTCACACATCCGCCTGCCGTCCGGTCGATTACGTGTCAACATCCCTCGTGGTGCCTGCTGCGTCCGTGATACATTCAAATGTACAGCCAACCACGCGCGGAGTCATGCGTGGGTATTAACACGGCCTCGTGCTCTTACGTGCTGTAGCTTCCCGGCTTTGTCCTCAGTTGGTCCCCGACCACTCCGGTGCGTGCGCGTCGGCTAGTTCTATATAACCTGCACTGTGGTCTTCTGTACCAGTGGGGAACCTCTGTCTGCGTCCAGCTGATTCACCCACCCGGGTTCTGGACCCTTGCTACCACCACAACAACAAACGCTCTTGGCGGCCTCTTCCCTGCCCTGTATAAAACCCTGCACTGTGAGTCTTCGGTACCAAGTGAGGGGTCGTGGTTAAAACCCTGCACTGTGTCTTCATGTACAGTGGAGTCGCGTGTTAAAACCTACTGCACTGTGTCTTCTGTACCAGTGGGGTCGTCGTTAAACCCTCTGCACTGTGTCTTTCTGTACCAGTGTAACGCGCTGCTCGTCCCCAATGTTCTGTAAAGAACCCCTCTTGGCAGCCGTGTGTTCGTTTCACATATCCTACCGCCCGAGCACAGCAGATCACAGCACACGCTGTCATACCCCTGCCCGCGTGTTTCCCAACTCGCCACCCTGTTTTCACCAGGATCCCCCGGCATCTCGCTTCCTCAGCCCCTACCTTCCTCGGCTTTACCCTATTTACCTCCCCTTCTTTACTCTACCCAACGTCATACCAACGTCTCCTGTCTTCGTTTGCTCAATTTTGGTCCCAAAGTTAGTTATTTTCCTTTTGTCCAGAACATTCTAGAGGGAACACCAATCGTGTGTCTTTATTAACAAAACACGCTGGATTGTGTTCACGCTGCGGTCGATGCAGATTTGTATCAAGTATCGCTCAATCGCTGCACCCTATCTTCTCACCGTCCTCCGTTGTCAATTGTTTAGTCACCGAGTCGGACGTTCGTACGTAGCTATAAAACCCCCATGACCCAAATGCCGTGTCCTTCTAATTCGTATTCACGTCAAATCAAATGCAGAGAAAAACTAGTTTGCCTGGGAATTAGTCACAGAGTCGTCAGAGTGTGAAAACCCGTGCACCTGCTGTGACCTTAAGTTGTAGATCTGATTGGTCCACTCTATCTTACATGAATCTCCACCAACTTAGCCCTTCAATGAACTATCGGCGTTGTCTATCTACCCAGGTGACCCAATGTACCGAATATAGCACATGTTGCAAAAAGGGAGCGTTGGTCTTATGAATAGTTTATAAAACCCTATACATTCACATGGCCCACTTTATTAGGTATCAGCCACCGGTTCAAGTGCTCTGTACCCAGTGATTAACGCCAAATAGTGGGTTACGTTGCTTATACACCAAACACTCACCTGATTCGCACCGTGCGATACATCTCAAGCATTTATGTGAGCCTATGTTAGAGGCATGGTCGGTGGCAATAAACGAACACGTCACCCGTGTCCTTCTGAGTTCCAAAATGCCCCTACCAGTGAGCAGGTAGTGCGTAGTAAAAATCGCCGTGCACCGAGATGTCTTCGTTATCTCAGCATTTTAATGACTTTAACGGTCGGCACATGTGGTTCAGTAAAAAAACCCTGCGCGCGTGTCTCTTACCAGTTGTCTTGCCAGGACGGGGCGTGGTGGCGTTCTTGGAAAAAACGCCTTATCGCAGGCTATACTGTCCTATTCAATGGGTACCAGTAGTTTCAGCAGTCTCACAGTAGCTACATCAACCCTAGGGTGCACTGTTTACAGAGATGTGGCGAACCAAAAAAAAATATTCCATGTTACGTCTCGGCTAGCTTCCATCGTTGGGCGGGGAGTCGAGTTAAAATGCCCTTGCTGCGATCCTCGTGATGAGGACTCAGAGGTGTACCGAGAGAGTATGTCCATCGGATCTTTGAAAGATCCCTGATCAGAGCATAAGTGTGCTTAACGATAAGTTATGATCTACCAAGACTGGATAACCGCACTCGTACACACGCATAGTTAAGAGTAGACTGGCCAGAAGAGCATTTGCTCGACCAGAGGCTCTTCCACAACACGTTTGGTAAACCGAAGTAGGCAGATGGGGGCGGTCGTGTTAAAATATACCATGCAATAGTGGCGCTAGCCGAGCGTGTCATACGACCAGTCCCAAGCTCGGGGTTTGGCCAGTACGCTTGTCAGCGCTGTTAAAACCACAAGTGCAAACCAGGCAGACTTGTGATACCTTTCATTCACATTGTACAGGCCAGCTGGCGTGTGCAGCTAAAATTGGACAAGTAGTACAGAGTGGTAAGAGAACACCAATAGCCCACGTCGTGTCTGCTTCTGTCTGTATTGAGAGTTCTCCGTTGTCATCAGCCCATCTTGTAACGAGTCTGTATGGTAGTTTTATATTAGAGCGCGCGTGCATCTGATATGTTCCTTCGGTATGTAAACAACATACGCTCATGAGGAGTTCCCAGTGCCTGCAACTAACCCTGCACTTAGTCTTTATTCAAACGGTGTTTCCGGACTGGGGTCCGGTCCTGTTAAGAAGATCTCTGTTCACTGTGTCTTCTGTGGATCCAGTGGGGATGCGTGTATAAATGATATCTCCGTGCACTGTGTGTGCTTTCCGTGGTGGTTAATGGTTGTGATCCATGTGGGGTGCGTTGTTAGATAACACCGTGTGCACTGGTGTCTTTCGTGGTTATCCAGATGGGTGGTGTAAAGTACAAAAGGTCGTGAAGCAAATTGAGCATGCGTCTGCTAAAACGCCACAGACCTACTCTGGAGTATTGGCGCTGACATGGTCGCATGCGCGCGATTATCCATGACCAGTCGTGATACCCATCTTCTCGGTATGGATATCTATTCAGCAGGCGTCGGGTAACCACCAGTCACAAAGTCTCAACATTCATCTCAAACTGGTTTCCTTGAACATGACATGGAGATCATGATAGCTCAACATGCTCCACAATCATCCAGGATCTCAATCCATAGTAGAACGCTTTGGATGGGTTGAACGGCGAGATTCGCATGCCCACGTATGGATGGCAGCCGAACAAATGTCGCGAGCAAATTGTTTGTATTGATGCGATCCTCGAATATGGACCAAAAATCTCTTGAGGAATTGTTTCCAAGTCACCTTGTTGAATCTATTTGGCCCACGATAGAAATGAAGGTACAGTTCTGAAGAATAAAAGGGCTCCAACCCGTACTAGCAAGTGTACCTAAAAAAGTGCGCGGTGAGTATATATTCGAATAGCCGGAATAGATAACGTGAGGTCGTTGATTCGCGCCACCGGCAGCGAGTGCGTGGCAGCTCGTCCACGTGGCTGTGGGCGTGCACTGCAAACAAGCACCATGTGGACTCCTACCTGACATCGCACAAACAATAACAACACAAGTAACAAACGCAACTCACAACACAATAGTAACACAAGTTATATTTTTTACCCTTCTGTCAAATATAAATGTGATCTGCGACGGCCTAGTTCACAGGAAACCATAATTATC
>PIJE02006287.1:2091-15641 GCA_002895965.2 Coryphaenoides rupestris
CTGGAGCGACTCGGCTGTCCTGACATGAGCCAGGAGCTCATTCCACCACTGAGGAGCCAGAACCGTGAAGAGTTGGGACTTGGAAGAGCGATGTTTGGCTGTTTTTAGTGAAGGCGGTACCAGTCGTTTGGCAGAAGTTGGGTAGGACTAATTATTGGAGGTAGGTAGGGGCGGTTCCGTTGACAGCCATGAAAGTCAGTACCAGTGTCTTGAATCGAATGCGAGCGATTACCGGGAGCCAGTGGAGGTTGCGGAAGAGGGGACAGGTCAGGTAAGAGACAGTGGTGGGTTTATATTGCTGATACATTTATTTTCGATACGCTTCTGCCTTGGAGACGACTTGTCTGTCAGTAATGTGTGTAAATAATGTTCAAACACACACATGTTTGAATATAGTGTGATTTAAAAAGCAGCAAATTGTCTTTGTGACTTGTAGCTGTTGTGGTTGAATTGTCATGCGGTGCAGTTTTATTACTTTGTATAATATAATAGTATACTTTGTGTATCTGCGTGTGTGTAGTGCTTAGCTTAAATGCATGTATCAATGCTTGTGTACTGATGTATGTTTTTATCTTTGTATTACAGTTTCACCAATAATAACACAAAGAAAAGTCAAGCCTTGTGTGTTTATTGGAGGACTTTGGTACGTTAGCTGGCCGTCTATCTTTGCACTCGACTAGAGAACGCGCTGCGAGGGCCGGACAACCTTTCAATATTAACTTGCGAAATTGCCTTTCATCACGGCGTGCAATATTCCGAATAACATGTGCAACACTACTTCTCATTAGTACTTCTCAATACCATTGGCCATATACTTCATTTTTGGACTGTTAGTTTTTTTTAAATACCATTGTGCCAACTAAATATCTTAACTATATTGTGTTTCTTTTACACACTGTTACATGTATTATTCTATTGTCTTTATCCTTATGTCGTTGGTATTTTTGAGCAACCTCTCGCAGAAGAATTTCCTTCGGGATGAACAAAGTTCTTTTATTATGGCAACACATGATTGCACAGAAATGCACATTACAGTATTAGAATCCAATTCTTTTATCTTTTATATTTTTGCGTACCGTCGCCTGCCATGTCACAAGAAGTCCAGTGTTCAGAGTGACCTTGTGTTACGACGTAGGCCTACATGTGACTTTGAAAACACTTTGACTTTGGAACAATAAGCCACGATACTCATTCAGTGTTCACCGCAACGCAATCGCAATCGCAAAAAAACCCCAAATAAACGGCGACGTACCTTTCTCTGCGATGGTGACGATGACGACGTTGCTGGGCGCGCTGCTGCCCGCGCCGTTCAGGGCAAACAGGCGCACGCTGTAGGCGCCCGGAAGCATCTCGATGAGGGTGGTCTCCGTCTGGTTCGGCCCGTAGCCGCCGAACCTCTGCGTGGAGTCCCACGACGCTGTGGGGGCGCGGAGGAACGGGCCGGATTACTTTTATTGTTTTTCCACGATGAATCATCATTAACTCTTCATGGGGTCATTGAGCGGATCGCTCGTTTCGGGTCAACGTGACTCACAGTGAATTCGGAAACGTAAGCAAGTTTTTCTTTAAACATCAAGTTTAAATTCCGTTATTCCGCTGATTCCATGTCTATTATTATTATTATTATACAATGTATATGGGAGCAGGTTGGATTTTTAGGTTGCCCAATGGTGGGCTATAGTGAGGATACTGGGAATCGAACCCACAACCTAAAACCCTGCACCTCTCTCTCTCTCTCTCTCATAAAGACTCCTGGATTTGAAGGCAGGGTCCTTACCGGTCTCTAGCTTGTACTCCAGCTCATAGCTAGAGATGGGCACGCCTCCGTCGAAGCCAGCCGTCCAGCAGAGAGATACCTGCTTATCTTTGACCTCCAATAACTCCAGGACCGGGGGGTCGGGCGGGTCTGGAAAGGAAGGTGAAACGTATCCGGGGGTACATTTGATCATCGGAATCACAAACTAAGGTAGTTGGTAGTATCCTGGGAGGCGTTGGGTTCCCCCTGTTACCTGGTGAGAGAGTCGTAGTGCTCTGCCGGAACGTGGTGGCAGCCGCGGTGGTCTCCGCCGTCGACGTGGTGGCGACTTGGGGAAAGGTTGAGTCAGTGAAGACAACGAAAACAAAAAATTCCCATCACGGCACTACTGTATACGCGACACTGTGTGGATGCAATTACAATTTTTCGCCGTAGGTGTCGCCCAAGAGCACGGAACGGGAATCTTCCAGGTTACCACTTTAATGCGTGATCGGAATGAGACCTCCGGGGCCTCTAGCCTCGGAGGTACTTGTGTTGCGGCCGGGGTGTCGGTACCTTCGATCAGCGTTCTGCAGGGCGGCGCGATGAACGGCGGGCCGAGCCCCGCCAAGGTGCTGGCCCGGACTATGACGTAGTACTGCGTGGCGGGCCTCAGGTTGTTCAGCGCGAAGCTCTCCGTGTCTTTGGCGGTGGCGGCGGTGGCCGGGCCACCTTCAGGTGGCGGCCACCTTCCGAACTGCTCCCGGTACTCAGGCCGTAGTTGCCCAGCAGCCCCGTTGCGGAGCCTTTCCTCTTGGGAGGCTGGAGAGGCGGGCAGACGAGCCCATGGAGCCATGAGGAACCACTCTGGAACACTTTAGCCGCGAACAATTTAGCCGGTAGCCCGCGTTCGCTAGCGTTGGCTTTGGTATGTCGTTAACCTGTGCTCACGTACCCCACACACCACCACACGACACTGGCATTGACAACTCGAATTTGAAGGTTAGGACCGCTCAACTGGCCATGCATACATACTAGTGGGGCGGACCTTGAAATCGCCGGACCACAGCCACTTAGATATCGTTATTTGATCCATTTAATTATATGAACGACTGATTACAGTATTAGTAAGTGTCCGAAATTTCTGCCAGTTAAGTAGTAGTCTGAACATGCGGACTAATTAAAGAAAATTGTAATGTTAGAGGGCATCAGAGTAGGGCAGTGGGGTCGTTTAAATCCTGCCCCAATGAGCCTCTATTGGCGCTTCTTGCAGTTCACATCTTTGACCACAAGGGGATAGAATACATCTGCGAAATAGGGCAGTGAGGATCCTGCTCCAAGCACTAAATTGAGATGGAATCACTGAAATCAAAGACGATTTTAACTTTCAAAGAGCATAAATTGTTGACTAAGTTGCAGAAACTAGGTGATGCTTATTGCAATATCATTTATAATGTATTCACGTGGAAAAATAGTTTGAGGAGGAACTGTGTTTTTGGGTGGATGACTTCTTGGCTGCGGCTTCTTAGCTGCGGCTGAAGCAATAAAATGTACTTAGGTCATTGGTAACGCACGAAAAACGTAGATTTTTTACCTTCCAGGTGATTTTAATACTCCGTGGCGTCAGAGCCTCCAGCTGTACGTCCAATGGGGGGCCTTCGGGTGCTGGATGGACAAATAAGTGTTATGGGGGCGGCGATCATCCTCATCCTCATCATAATGAACCAGCTTGAACTGATTGAACTGTCCGTATCGACAGCTACATGCAGCGGACCGTTGAGATCGTAGCCTAACCCATCACATCTCCAGCTTCTCCAGTGTTACCTGCTTCCGGGGTGGTGACCGTGACAACGTTGCTGGGCGCGCTCCGGCCCACGATGTTGGAGGCGAACAGACGAAGGCTGTAGCTTTGGTCCGGACGCATGTTGATCAAGGTGACCTGAGTCAGGGCGGGTCTTATGTCGTCTTCCATGGAGGCCGTGTCCCAGGACTCTGCGCGACAAGAAAGCTTTATTCATCCCGAAGGAAATTCTTTTGCCAGAGGTCACTCAAAAATTCCAACAACATAACAATACAAACAATAGAATAATACATGTACAGTGAATAAGCCTAAAAGAAGAATATAGGTAAAATATAGGGAGGATATTTAGGAAAGTGTTGGGTTGTGGGTTAGCGTGTTTACGTGTTTTGTTCTTAAACTCGATCCTGTAGCCCTTGATGGGTCTGCCACCGTCGGGCCCGGGGGTCCAGTGCACTGTGATGGTCTTCTCCGTCACCTTGCCCACCTGCAGAGTGACCGGTCGCGGAGTGTCTGGAAGGATGCAGAGTCACGCTGTCAGATTTTCATTGAAAGACAAAAGTCTAAAAATGTTTTGAAGATTTTCCTGCCAATAAACGTCTGTAAAGTCACTGTATCGGTGAACGAGTTGCCACAATGGTGACTGAGCCTATGGTCCACTGATGAAAGCTCCCGCATTTGTAGTATTTTTTTAATATTTACGACTGGGTGGCGGGTTGCCTTTTCCGCGCAATATTAAAAATGTCCCATCACCCAGCAGTGATTGGTCCCATGGGTGTCCGCCAGAGAGCATAAGCGGAAGTGACGACCTGTTTTTTTCGGTCTCTGCTAGAGTCAACAAGTGCCAGCGGACTGATGGCACCTATGCGCAGGGGAGTAAAAAGTACCCAGAAATTATACTTAAGTGAAAGTATGGGTACCGTCTCAAAATCTTACTCAAGTAAAAGTCAGAGTATCTGGCTAAAAACATACTTGAGTAAAAGTAAAAAAGTTTCTACTTTTAAATGTACTTAAGTACTAAAAAGTAAAAGTAAAAACTTTTTTTTATTGCAAGGGATAGACCAGGGGTCTCAAACTCATTCCATCGTGGGCCAAGTTTTCATTTTAACTACACATTGCACCAGGTGAGTTCGTTGAAGAGGTGAGCCAATGAGTGAAATCATCAGCTGGTGTTTAGTCAAGGCTGGAATGAAACCAAGCAATACACTCGGCCCACAATGGAATGTGTTGTGCGATAGACAATGCTGAAATTAAAGAACAGAGGACACTTGCATTAAAATTATTTAATGCACTTCTCCATTGAATTTGAAAAAACATGTCAAGGTAAACTAACATGGACGGCATTCACATCACAGCATCCAGTTGTAAAGTTGGCCAAACTACAGCCTTGGAAAAAATTAAGGGTTTAGTTCTTTTTTTTATTTGTATACGTGGGTTCGACATTGCACATCCTAAGGTTGTCTACTGTCTGTTCTTCTGATAGCAGGTGTTGAATCAAAGATCCCCGCTGTCTAGTCTTGCACAAGGACCAATCAGCATGGGTATGGGCGGGTTAATCTTCCATTGATGGGGATTTGATTGGCTGTTTTTAAATAAAGTGCGGCCGCAGGACTAATAACGTTAACGTTAGTTCGGCCAGAGAAACAAATATACTAATTCAAATTGTTGGACCTGCGAGATTTGTACTTTGTACTTTGTAGGTCTGCATTTTAAATGTAAGGAGTAAAAAGTATTTTTTTTCTCTGAAATGTAATTGAGTAAAAGTATACAAATCTAATAATACTCGAGTAAAGTCCAAATCCCCAAAAACAGTACTTAAGTATTGTAACGAAGTACAATTACTCAAGTACTTTACACCCCTGCCTATGCGACACTGTTTTGATGCAATTGCCGCTTTTCACCATCGGGTGTCGCCACAGAGCACGAGACTAAGCTCTTCGAGTGCGCCACTTTAAGGCGACTCGGCCCTCTCACCCGGCACCACGGTCAGACTCGTCTCGTGGATGTGGTCGTTGAACCAGCCGGGGATGTCCACGCGGCAGCCGTAGACGCCCGCGTCGCTGTCCTGCAGCCCCACGATGGTGAGGGAGACGTCGCCGCGGCCCTGGTCCCCGGCGAGGCGGTAGCGCTCCGACAGCCGGCTGACCTCCCCGCCGCCGGTGGCCCGGAGCACCTCGTCGTTGCAGCCGCTGTTGGGGATGGGCCCGCGGCCCCAGCACACCGCCAGCCGGCCGTAGTACGCCGCGTCGTAGGAGCACTGCAGCGCCACGGTCTGGCCCAGCTTGGCCGTCACCCGGGACTGTCCGGCGTGTCCACCTGAACGGAGACAACCAAGACGACCCAAGAATTCAATTCAATTCAAAGAGCTTCATTAATCTGTCCGGCGTGTCCTCCTAAACAGAGACAACCAAGACGACCCAAAGCAATTCAATTCAATTCAATTCAATTCAAAGAGCTTCATTAATCTGTCCGGCGTGTCCTCCTAAACAGAGACAACCAAGACGACCCAAAGCAATTCAATTCAATTCAATTCAATTCAAAGAGCTTCATTAATCTGTCCGGCGTGTCCTCCTAAACAGAGACAACCAAGACGATCCAAAGCAATTCAATTCAATTCAAATAGCTTTATTATTACAGCTTTATTATGGGAAACATACGTTTACATTGCAAAAGCAAGCGGTAAATAAAAAGAAAGAAGAATAAGAAAGTGTGGAAACAAAACTGCAATATTGCAATCAATAATATAAATAAGAATTGACTTCTGGTCTTTTTACATCTCTACTCTTCATTTGCCTTATTTGTTTCTTTCCTCGTCTATATATTTAGAATATGTCTCAACCTCTTAAGTTTTCCATCTTTTTAAGTACAGTCTATATAAAAAAGATATATAATACTTATGATCACGTCGTCCTTCCTTGATGACATTTATGAATAGATCAATGAAAGATGGAAGACACGATATTGATCTTTTCTTACCTAGAATTAGACAGAAGCCCACCATGCAACCAAAGGCAATGCACCTGCAGTCGGCAACCACACCCATTTTCAACCAACGCTACTCAGCTCAATATTGCGACGAGAATGTCCCAGAGGAGAAATGTCATTAATCCACTGAAGCCGAAACACGTCTAAATCCAAAACCACAGTGTGGTCGGCGCTTTGAAACCTTTCCAAGTCACGTGAGTCATTCTGTAATTTGCTCACGGCGACAACTTCTGCTTGCTCAAGGGGATATAGGACAAGACCACTTCCGCCTTGTGGTTTTGGTTCCTCGTCTTAAAAAACGAAAACGGGGGTTCACTTCGCTCCGTCTCAGAAAGCCACAATAGATACACACACATGACCTCACATAATGAAGCCCGAGATCTCAAAGCATCTCAAAGTGATCATTAGGCCACCGGGTGTGAGTGTGATTAGCCACTGGAAGCCGTTTCACAATTGCCATGTGACTACCGCCTAGTGACTCGCTCAGTTTACCTGTCGGTACAATACAGTCCACTGGGTAGGCTGGTAGACTGATCTAGTAATCATACATCTAGGTGTCATCATTCCCACTTGTGATGTCACCAGACGGTAGTCACATGGCAATTGTGAAACGTCTTTCAATGGCTAATCACGCTCACACCTGGTGGCATAATATGTCCCCTTTAAAGTTTGCGGTTTTTATCGCTGGAGGAATTATTGATTGATTAATTTAACGGCTCAGTTGACAGTTTGACCTGTGTGACCCGTATGAGAGGTCAGAACAGGTCAAAGGGCAGTAAACGGAGTATCCGCCGTTAAACAACTGCCCGCTGGCATTGTCATTCTTTCCACGTGGTCATTTCATTTGTCATTTACAGCGTCAGCCAACTGGGTTACGACAAACGCTGTGAGACGCATCATCCTCATGATCGCCGTTGTGTTGTTGACTTGATTTCTCAACTAAACTAAGAAAGCAGGAAAACAGCAAAGCGTCTCTGCAGAGACGGCCTGCATCATCAGCACCGGCAGTCCCAGACTTTAGCTGATGTGTTGCTGCGAGAGGGGGAGCGTGGAGCCGCGACCCAGACGGAGAGCGGCCAGCGGTTTGACAAGTCCTCCGCCTCAGCACTTCCTGTGTTGGGGCTGGGGGGGGGCTGGGGGGGACGCGGGGCGGCGGCGGGGGGGCAGCGGGGGAAGAAAGCCGTTGCATAATCAACAACAACACATGTCACATCGCTCATGTGTTATCGTGAGAAATGTGACAGTTGGAACAATTGCGCCAGGATTTGACCCCTTTTGACCCCACGATTTTAAACAGCTCTATTCAACGGATACGTAATATATACGTAACATAGCGGGACATCGACGAGGCTTGTGCGTCCTTTCTCTGCATTCGTGTTTATATGCAGTGTTAGAAATAATAACGTTTTGTCCTACAGTCCTATGGTTTTAGCCCAGTTGTTGTGGTGGTGGTAATAATGCAGACGTGCCACTAGGGGGCGATGTGTTCACAGTGAGCCGATGGCAGAGAATCTACAACTGCCAAGACAAATCACAGGCCACAATCAAGTCCAAGTCCCAAACCAATGTTCTCATTTCTATTAAAAGGGTGTGATTCCTTTCGCATTGCACACACACACACACACGCACACACACACACACGCACGCACACGCACACACACACACACACACACACACACACACACACACACACACACACACACACACACACACACACACACACACACACACACACACACACACACACAGGCTTTGGAACCCAGGCCGAACACACTTGCAGCCCTGTGACTTTTAAAATCTTGGGGGGGGGGGGGGGTTTTACCTTGGAATTCTGTAATTTCCTCTCCTGACTTTTCTGATTCACAGATAGGAGTCAGTGAGTCGTAATCTGATCGCACATAACGTACAGCGGTGTGTATCGGCCGAGCTTTTCCTCCATCCGTCCCTCCAGAGCCTCCATCCATCCCTCCAGAGCCACCATGCAAGCAAGCAGGTTGCACTTTTCCACGGATGCTTTCTTCCGTGCCTCTTCCCTGCAGAAACCCTTCGACCTGCTGGGCATAAAAAGACAGAAACACAACGGAACGATGATCGCTTTTCGGCAGCAAAAGAAGAAGGAACTCGCCTCGGTCAGTCATTGACCTCCTCATCAGCTGCTGCCGCGGAAAGAAGGTGTCTACTTCCAGTTCCCGAGAATCTCTGTTGGGGGTCTTGCGTCAATGAGGCCCTGGATCCATTTCGCATTCACTGGAAAGGAGAAGTAGGATTATTACGGCTATGTTGGCAGGACAGTGGGTAACGAAATCAAAAGGTCTGAGTCAACGTGAGGCGGGTTTGAGAGTCCACAGTCCAGCGGTTTTCTCCATCCTCCTCATCCTCCTCCTCCTCCTCCAGTAGAACAAGACTAGGTGGGCTTACTTTGTCAGGACAGTAGGCCCTGTCAAAAAAACGCAGCCCGCAAAAACGGCTTAGAAGAAATAAAAGTCAGAAAGCGGCAGAACTGTACTCCTTAGTAAGGGGGTTGCTGACGTGCGCGCCGGCAATAAATAAGAGCTCTGACCTTCTAGAATGTCGGGTTTTCTTCTCCTGTGTTTATTTCTTCACGCCGCGGTTCTAAAGCGCATATAGAAGACGTGGAGAGGAGACAGAATGGACGCTCCACGCAATGGACAACGCTGCTGCGCTTTCAACTGTGTCTCAGCGAGTCAGCGTTTTAAGTTCGGACGCGTCGGGAAAAGGACACGGCTCATCATATCTGAACTTTAGGGGCGGCGGTAGCTCAGGAGGTAAGAGAGAGCGGTCGTCTGGCGACAGGAAGGCTGCTGGTTCGATCCCCGGGCTCCTCCCCCTCCTAGCTAAGTGTGGAGGTGTCCCCTGAGCGAGACGCCACCTAAACCGATGAACAGCTCCTGACGTGTTGGTTGTTACCTTGCGTGGTCGGCACCGCCGTCGGTGTGTGAATGGGTGAATGTGAGGCGATACCGGAAAGCGCTTTGGATAAAAGCGCTGTATAAATGCGACCCATTTACCATTGACCTCTCACCCTTACGGCGGTCGTCCGAGGTCCTGTGTTCGTAGCTGTCCTACGAACACAGGACCTCGGACGACCCGCAAGCAACGCCCCCCCCCGTTGGAGTTCCTCAGAGTTCGCTGTGTCTGCTGAGAAAGAGAGCAGCCGCTGTTCTTCTCTGGTGATCTGTATAAAAGGTTGTCGTGTACTCATACAAGCCCCCCCCCCCAGCGCCCGAGCCCAAACCCTTCAGAAACATTTGAGGGATGACCTCGACCTCGTACCCTGTCCAACCGCTCAGTGGGCCGACTGACGCCGGAGCAGGACTTTTATCGACGAAACTTAGTGACAAATCAAATCAAAACGGACAAAACAATTGAGGTTTCGCTCGTCGCGCAAAAACGCTGACCGCCGTCGCCGGGCGCCACGATTTCTCTCACCGCGCTGGGGAAACCGCATCATAAGACCCTCAAATTAAAACCGGCCATCAGGAAAACACTCGCCATGACACCGACACCGTTCTCTCGCATGTTCCCTGGAAGAATATGATCACTGTCGTTGGCTCGTTGAATGGAATTTAATGTTTCTTCTAATGGGGATTAATGGGGCGGACTAGAGAGAGAGAGAGGACAGGAAGAGAAGAGAGAGGACAGGAAGAGAGAGAGAGAGGACAGGAAAGAAGAGAGAGGAGGAGGAGAGAGGACAGGAAAGACGAGAGAGAGATAGAGCGACAGGAAAGAGAGAGAGAGGGACAGGAAAGAGCGAGAGAGAGAGAGAGGACAGGAAAGAGAGAGAGAGAGAGAGGACAGAAGAGAGAGAGAGAGAGGACAGAAAGAGAGAGAGGACAGAAGAGAGAGAGAGAGAGAGAGGACAGGAAAGAGAGAGAGAGAGAGGACAGAAGAGAGAGAGGACAGAAGAGAGAGAGAGAGAGGACAGAAGAGAGAGAGAGGGGAGGGTGAGAGGGCGAGAGGCGAGAGGAGAGAGAGAGGGGACACGAGGGAGAGATTGGGGGAGAGAGAGCGAGGACGGCAGAGCGAAGATGGGAGGGAGAGAGGAGGAGAGCGAGGAGGTGAGAGGGATGAGGTGAGAGAGGAGAGGAGAGAGAGAGAGAGGACAGGAGAGAGAGAGAGAGAGAGAGGGTGAGAGGGATAGCGAGGAGGTGAGAGAGAGAGAGAGAGAGAGAGAGAGAGAGAGAGAGAAAAGCCAAACGTGTGAAAGAAGATAAAAAAAACTGTGACGATGAGAATGAAAGACAATAAAAAACAAACAAAAAAGAGAGAAAGATTGAGAAAGAAATAACGAGACCGAGAGAAAGAATGCATCGGGAGTGCTCGGGCGCTCGGGACCGCGGCCAAGCGTGGAATCAAGTGGCGATCAACGAGCGAGGATGTTGTGAAAGAGCACATCCTGCCTCCGCCGCCATGCATCTCTCCCAGTCAAACATCGCACTCCACGCCATCCATCACAATTACACAACTGGGGGGGACCTTTGACCCGTTCTAAGGGGGGAACGCTCCGTTCCCGATCGGTCAATTATGGCCCTCCCTACGCGCTTCCGTTATTTCGGAAGAGCAGACCGTCGTCGTCGTCGTACGGACGCCAGCCGAAACCGCGAAGTCTGGCACATTTTGACACATTGCCTCACATTCACCCATTCATACACCGACGGCGGTGTCGACCATGCAAGGTAACAACCAACACGTCAGGAGCAGGTAGGGTTAGGTGGGCGTCTTGCTCAGCGGGACACCCTGCGACACATTAGCTAGGAGGATGGGGGTAGCGACCGCCGGGGGATCCGAACCAGCAACTCTTCCTGTTTGCCGACATTCAACGCGCTCTTATTACCCTTCCTGAGCTACTTGCCGGTCCGATGGTTGAGGCCTTGCAAGTTGCCCCTGAAGAAGTTCGCTGTTGGCTATTATATAAGATATTGACATTATGTGTGCTACCTCGCATCAATTCGGCGGGCTACCGCTAAAAGTTAAAAGTAAATAGTTTCACCGGGAATAGCTGTGGACGTTGTGTAACGTACAACGAACAACGGCCGGCTTAACATCGAACCGTTTCTAAATCCGTCCCAATTCCACGTCAACTCGCGGAGCGCGTACAGCATTCCGACGTGTTGAAGAGATATCGGGAGATCGGGAACACGGCGGGTGAATCATCTCCGCGCCGCATATTAATCTGGGCATCGGTCTAAAAGCGGCGATGGGAGAGGTAGGTAGCTCGCTGGTGCCCACACTGGGTCGGTAGGGGGGGGGGGGGGGGGGGTATGGGGGAGGACGAGGAGGTTGTGTTTGAGGATTTGGATGAGGAAGAGAAGGTCCGCCAACTGAATTCTCATGAGTTCCCTCTCCTCTGGTGCTCTGATAGGGGGGGAGAGGGGGGAGACGGGGGGAGACGGGGGAGAGGGGGGAATGCTCAAGCGTAAACATGTTTTTTTTAAGACGAGCTGATCATGGATGTATTGAGAGGCCTCCCATGAGCTCTCTCATTCACACACACTGTTTCTCCTCACACACACACACACACACACAGACACTCAATCGCTCTCTCGTTCTGCCAAACACGCACACACACACACACACACACACACACACACACACACGCACACTGTTTCTCACACACACACCACACACACACACACACACACACACGCACATACACTCAAGCTCTCTCTCGTTCTGCCAAACACACACACACACACACTCTCTCTCTCACACACTCACACACGCTCACACACACACACGCATGCACACACACACTCCCTGTCTCTCTCACTCAGACACACTGTTTCTCACACACACACACACACACACACACACACACACACTCTCTCTCTCTCGCTCTCTCGCTCACTCTCTCTCACTCTCTCACACACACACCCTCTGACAATTTTCCCCACAGGAAAACACAACAGAATCCTCTGTTGGATTCTCCCAGGGCCCAGCCACCCCTACTGCTGCTAACACAGTACCCAGACGGACAGATAGAGAGATGGAGAGAGAGAGTTAGAGGGAGGGAGGGAGAGAGAGAGAGAGAGAGAGAAAGTTGTAGAGAGAGATGGAGAGGGAGGGAGAGAGAGAGATGGAAAGAGAGAGATGGAGAGAGAGTTGTAGAGAGAGATGGAGATGAAGAGAGAGAGAGAGATGAAGAGAGAGATGGAGAGAGAGAGAGAGATGGAGAGAGAGAAAGCGAGGAGAAGAGAGAGAGAGAGATGAAGAGAGAGATGGAGGGAGAGAAGGAGAGAGACATGCTGAGAAAGCCATGTGAGGACACAGAGGAATACCATGGGAACACTTGGCGAGCAGTCCACACTCGGACCACTCCAGAGAAAAGTCCCAGAAAATGTCCTCTTTTTTATCCCAATCCAGTTACTCTATCCCCCCACCCCACCTCCACCACCCTCCTCCCATCCCTCCTCCCCTCCCTCCCTCCTCCCCTCCCTCCCAAAAACAAAACACAGCACAAACCACATTTTGGCGTCATCCGCCATTTTGAAACTCCCTGAAACCCGGCCCTGCTGGCTGCTACAGGCCACGCCGGTGGTCGACCCCACATCGTCCCTCTCTCTCTCTCTCTTTCTCTCTCTCTCTCTCTCTCTCTCTCTCTCTTATCTCTCTCTCTCTCTCTCTCTCTCCCTCTCTCTCTCTTTCCCTACATCTCTCTCTCTCTCTCTCTTTCCCTACATCTCTCTGTCTCTCTATCTGTCCGTCTGGGTACTGTGTTAGCAGCAGTAGGGGTGGCTGGGCCCTGGGAGAATCCAACAGAGGATTCTGTTGGGTTTTCCTGTGGGGAAAATTGTCAAAGGGTGTGTGTGTGAGAGAGTGAGCGAGAGAGAGAGAGAGAGTGTGTGTGTGTGTGTGTGTTTGGCAGAGCGAGAGAGAGAGATTGAGTGTATGTGTGTGTGAGAAACAGTGTGTCTGAGTGAGAGAGACAATGAGTGTGTGTGTGTGTGTGTGTGAGAGCGAGAGTGTGTGTGTGTGTGTGTGGCCGTTCTTGTGTGGAAGCCAGAGAGAGAG
>PIJE02006289.1:0-2500 GCA_002895965.2 Coryphaenoides rupestris
AGGCGCAGGCTCCTCAGGTTGCTGCGCGGCGCCACGTGGACACAAGCCGGTCGGACAGCACTGTTGAGTTCCCCCGACGAGCCGCTTGTCCACATCGGCCTCGAGCGGCGCTGATGCCTCTTCGTCTTGGAGTACCGGCAGATGAAATGGATCGCAAGACTCGACACGAGAACACTCGCCAGGCTACGAGCATTCTGGAGACACATTTTGAAGAAGGGCTCATTTCAAAACATTCATACGCGAAGGACACTGCGACCTATCATTGCTTCTTTCAAAGCCCATGCAGAAATGATCCCTAATCACCTTTTGTGCATCTTAAGGGAAGACGTACTGGATTCTCTGGGGGGGGGGAGCTATTCGAATCATGGTGGAGTGGCTGTGATAGCGGGTGACTTGGCCAGCAGCAACAAATAAAAGCTAACTGCCAATACGGCCGCACGGCGCAGCTGTCGCGCGCAGAATGTTCTAATCTCCCGGAGGCCCGGAAGCCACGCTCACCCATGTCGGCGGCGCGAGGCTCATCTCTGTTTGTTTTCTTATTTATTTATTTATCTCACTACGGGGGGTCCCTCAAACAGGCCAATAAAAAAGTGCAATCCGTTTGAGACGTTAAAATGAAAATGAATACCCTGTTGTAGCGGAGTCAGTGTGATGACATTGACTCTGCTACAACAGGATTTACATTGCGCATTAAAATAAATCAATCCAATCAATGTTTATCCATGCAACTGTCGTTAAAACAATCTCAGTCGTTTATTCTGCTGACACATTCTGAACCTCTCGCATAACAAACATGCATGATCAATGCGCACACAATGAGTCCATCTCTGTCCCATGTATTTCGGCCATTGTTTTTCTCGGGGCGTAAAAACCGTACAGCCTATGAGCCTCCTAAACGACAGACACGCCAATAGGCTGTTTGACCGTACCGGGTACAGGTTGGTCCAAAACCTCAAGTTCTCGAGGATCCAAAGGTTTTCACCGCATTGTCTCATGTTCTCTTGAGTATCCCAGAAGAACCCCAATGACCTTAAAGGAGACCAACCCCCTTCAGACACAGAAGGAATTGTTGCTGTTTCACCATAATGAATTCCTCCATGAATTGATAACAACAATAGTTGTGCCGAGGTCCTTAGTTGTTAAAACGACTTTGTGAAAAGTTGTTCCGACGACTTTCGAATAAAGAAAAGTCGTTAAAAATATTTTCAGAAACAGTGTACTCTTGATGTGGTCTGTGCTGCTCTATCTCCCCTTGTGTCCCAGACCAGTGGGTCTCAACTGCAGGGGGCACTCGGATAATGTCTAGATTTCTCATTTCTATTTCCATTCTAAACGTGTCCTTTTTGTTGTTCTAATATTGCTCATGAGGAAGTGTAAAATAACACCACCGTAGTAAGAATAATAATAATAATAATAATAATTCAAAAATAAATTGAATCCTTAATAAGATTCTATTAAATTCTTGTATATATATTTTATATTTTCATGTTTCGTTTTTGCTTCCTCTCCAAATGTTTTGTGCTGGTGAAAAGGGATACTTGGCTGAAAAATAATAACTTCCAACTGCCAACCTTCTATCTCGGGTACATCTTGGGCAGCAAAAATAGTTTGAGAACCACTGACTATCATGTTCCTGATCTATATAAAGCTACACACTGCCATCGTGATCAATGAGTCTTGCTGCTTCTTTTCTCTCTTCCTCCCGCTCTCTCTCTGTTGTACATTTGAACGAAGGTCTTGCGTTATTCTTCTCTCGTCACCAAGTGTGCCGCGTCTGAACCAAGCAAACCGCCGCTCGACATCGTGTACATCGTGTATATACTGTATATACTGTATATATGTATTTGATTATTTTATTTTGATTACTTCACGGTTGCCCTGGCCCACCTCTCCCCCTCGCTGCTGGCCAGAGGTCTAGCGGAACCGGCGTGGCTTTCGCGGATCTTAAAAGATTCCCCGGGACAGGGTTACGAAGGGGGGGAACTCTTGGGTGTCGGAACCGCTCAGGATCACCCAAGTAGTGCAATGCCCAGAAACCCTTCGGTCGTCTCCGCCAAGCAAAGAGGGACACCGCAGCCCGTCCCCCTACCAATCCCACTCCCCGCCTGAAGCAACACGAAGTCAGGGACCTCTTCGTAAACAGTTAACGGCCGACAGCCAATAAAGTAAGAATGATTATATCTGACTGTTTGGTTTTTCTCTCTCTTCTCCTCCGAACTGTCTAGCGCTCTGCGGTGGGAACATCACGTCCATGAACGGCACCATCTACTCCCCGGCGCACCCCGGCGAGTATCCGAACTTCCAGGACTGCATGTGGATGGTGCGCGTGCCTCCGGGTTACGGCATCTACATCAACTTCTCCGTCATCAACACGGAGCCCATCTACGATTACATCACGGTGTGGTAAGCGGCTCGCGTCGTCGTCGTCGTCGTCGAGGCTCCTCGGCGCCCCCCCCTTGACTCGGTCGGTGTTAACCGCACATTCCCGCACGGACGAGGA
>PIJE02006289.1:7500-15638 GCA_002895965.2 Coryphaenoides rupestris
AAGGGTCCGCCCGGGGCGGACGGCATTGTGTCTTGCTCCTCCAGACCCGGCGAGGAGGAGGCCACACCACAAAAGATCCCTTAATTTTAACTTCTATATTTTACAGTCGCAAAGATCCCAAATATTGAACAGAATCTCCGCCCGCCTCGGTCGTACCCGGTTTTCTCTAAAACTACGCTCCTCCACCACCCGGGCAAACCGAAACTCCCACCCTGGACTCCCTGAGCTGAATCCAATACCAACTCGACAACTTGTCGTCCACGCTTTTATCGCAGCACCATGCACACCACACCACCACAGACACACGGCACACCGCCGTACACACACACCACCACACCACCCGCCCCCCCCCCCCCCCCCCCCCCCCCACGCCCCCCCCCCCCCCCCCCCACACCCGTCCGCCCGCAGCCAGCCACACGTGTGTGATCGTACATAACCCTGCCAGATGTAGCTTTGCTTCTAAATCTGAACCAGCAACGGATACACGATGCCACGAACACCGGACGCGTCGCGCCCGCAGTGTGACCCCCGCGACAAATACCTCCCCCGCAGTTCAACCCAGTCTCTCCGTAGACTTTGGATCCAATTCTCGCCTTCTATTCCAACCTTCTCAACAGCCGCACACGCAAATCCTACCCGCGCCCCAATCCGGCAGTTCCAATACAGAGAGAGACGAGAACAAGCGGCCTGGCTCCCTCCCCTCGTGTGCTGCCGGCCCGCCGAACCCCACGCCTCTGTCACATTTGCCTTATTACAACTCTAAAATCGAAGACCGTGGAATGTCTTCCCAAGAGGGCCTCCCGGCTACCTCCTTACAGACGGCGGCATCTCTGAACGAACTAAACCCCAGCAGACGCCGGCGATCGATCCTCAGCGCACCCTTCTTAAGTTCACCCTGTGACGCGTGTATCAGACCACCCACTACCTTCCCTTAAAGTGCTTCCCATCCCGTCTCTAACCATATGGTCCTCCTCCTCTCCTCCCCTCCTCTCTCTCTCTGCTCCTCTCTCTCTCTAACGCACACTCCCCACGCCACCCAGAGCCCCCAGCCCCCACAACTCACCACCATTCTCTAAAGTACGCCACTGAGAAGCAACCCACAACACCCTACCACTACATCCTGGAGCTTTCAAGAAAGCCCAACCGCTCTGGGCCGCGCCCATCGACAGTTCATACACCTACCACTCTCCTTACACACTTCTACTGCTCCATACTGCTTCGGCCCCCCCCGCCCGATGTTTCAATCTGCGCAACCCTGCCTTTCTCCCCCTCATCATCGGGCCTCTACGCTGCTCTAATCCCACGCCGCGCCCTTCCCACACCCCCCCGTCTTTCTTTCCTCCGAAAATTGGTCCAGTAACCTGAGCCGGCAGCCCCCCCCGAACCCCCTCCAGCTGCCCTGCCTCCATCGTACTTTCCTACTAAAAATTCTTCTCGCCACCTGAAACTTCCCTACTACATTGTCACTCAAAGACGTCCTATACGAGAAATACAACTTTCTTGCTTTACACCCCTTTCGCCTTAATCTGGCCTCTGTCTCTGCTATTCCCGTGTCTCCATCCCACAGTCTCGCTCGCCGCAGCAGTCTCGTCTCTCTGAATCCTTGCGACGACGCTTCGCAAAGTCACCATGCCTGCAATACTTTTTGCGCTCGCATTTCTGAAAACCCTGACGAGCATCTCTGCGAGATTTCAGAGTGCAAGACACTCCTCTCCTCCGACCGCAACAATCGTCCGCAAGACACAAAAAACAACCACCACAGCCGGGAACGCAAGCTGACCAAGCCTAAGAACTAAATACTTTCCCAAGTGTCGTCAAACACATCTGAGCGTCTCTGTCCAGCGGCAAAAAAACCAACCACCCACTCTCACGAGGACGTACCATTGACAGCCACCTCCATTCGTCCCAGAGAGGCACACCCAACTCTCATCCCCCCCCCCCCCCCCATCCCCCCCCGCCCCCCTCTCCCCCCTCCCCTCTCCCTCCCCCCTCTCACCGCCCCTCCCCCCCCCCCCCCCCCGCCCCCCCCTCCCCCCCCCCGCACGCTTCTTGCTGAACCCTGGGTTTCCAGTATTCTGCAAAACTCTGCGAAGTCTCCACGCATCTCCTAAGCCAGCCCCAACAACCAACATCAATTAACTTCATCCCAATCCATAACTCCATGATCATCGCGCGCCGTTTTCTCTATCGCTCGGGCCCTCTTCATTGAGTGCGCAATGTATGGCCGCTCTGCTCACTGCTACCCCATCGTAGCCGACCCGCCTGAGCGAGCTACGATCAACCCAACCAAGCCCGGCTCCGCGACCCGCGGCAGCCTGCGACCTCCTGTCAACGCACTTCCAGCACCTTCAGCTTACGCCTCGTTCCCACCGCCTGATCCGGCAACCACCCGCCGAGCAATCCTACACATAATCCCACATCGTCAGTATCCGCTCCCACCGCGTCTCTGTCACTCCGCCTGCTAATAATGTCTTCGTCGCTCCTTCCTGAGCCCGCGTTCCATCCACCTGATACAGCAGAGATCAACACAACCGACGCCCCCCCATGCGACACTATACCTCCCTCGTCTCTACCCTTACCTTTAACCCCACCTGACTCCCACCCCACCCATGGACACTATACACTTACATGTCTCCCTTCGTTAACCCCCTTTACACCCCACTGACTCCCACCCCACGCCCATCGGACACTCCAGCTACCTACCAATGCCTTCTATTCAACCTCTTCACCCCACTGACTCCCACCCAACCCACCATGGACCACCTTACTACTCACCAACTGTTTATTAACCACTCCTTAACCACTGACTCCGCCACCCCCGACCACTTCGGCACACCTATACCCTACACGCTCTACCTTAACCTTTAACCCCACTCGACCTCCACCCACCAACTCGGACACTCACCCCCCCCAGTCAACACTCTCCATCGTACCCTCCCTTTCCTCCTTTCCGACTCATTCGCCTCTATTCCTATTATGTAATCCCTTACCTTCTCCTTATATACCTTATTTCGCTTTTACGCCATTTCCTTCTTGTGCATCCTTCCTTTACAAACTTCTGCTGTCCTTACATGTCTCAACCTGTCTCGGCGCCACCCACTCACCACCAAACGCACATTTCTCTCGTCTTGCAAGAACACCGAACCGCGCAATACCCACCTGTTTCTCCGATTTCTGACTGTACACCGTCTTCCTCCCACTCGATCAAAAATCAGAACCTAGCTCCTTCTGCGAATCGACCTCCTAGATTCCTGACAGCACCCCGACTCCCCTCGCCCCGGGCCGGCCACAGCCCTGTGTGTGACGGCGGCCGGGTCGAACGAGGAACACGGCTGCTGCCCACGAGCACGGCCTGGCACCGCCTGCTCACGCTCGCTGCCCGACGGGCAACGGCGCCACCGCCCTACGAACGCCTAGCCAGCGCTCCGCCCGCAACCCCCGACCACCGCCACCTGATTGGCTCGCAGACGCGACGCGCCATCCCCCCGACGCTCGAGCAACAGCACCCCACCACCCACACCACGACAGCGTCGCTTACCTGCGAGTTGCTGCTGTCGGTGTGCTCCGTGTGCGTGCCTGTGTTCCCATGTGTGCCTCGGTGCCTGTGTGTGCTGCCTGTGTGTGTGTGCTGTGTGTGTGTGTTCCGTACATTTGCCATGTGTGCTGTGGTGCGTGTGTGCTGCTGTGTGCTGTCTCCATCCGTGTCAGTGCTGTTCTCGGCGCCCTGTCGGTGACAGCAACTGACGTGGAAGTGACGACGGACGGGGTCGGGAAAATACATACTACTCTATCACCACAGCCATCGAATTTCTTCTACACTCTCTCACCACACCCCACACGACCCAAACACACACACCCACACCCCCCCCTCCACCACCACACCACACACACACACCACAGTCAGGCCAACCCCTTCGGCCACACGGCGGCCCGGAGGTCCTCCATCTGGCAGCCTCTCTCCCCGAGCCCGGCCAGGTCAGACATCCTCCACTCCCGCCCCACCCCAGAGTGAACCCCTGGCAGGCAGGAGTAGCCGGATAACTCATCCCTACCCGAATCATCTTAGCCACACACCCCACAGACAGACACACACACACACCACCACACCAGACACACCACACACACAGACACACACACACCACACACCACAACACTACACACAGCACCACAACCAGGCCAGCAGACACCACGCACACCACCACCCCCACCCACATCAACCCACCACAGGCATGCCCAGCCACACACGCCACACCATACCGCGCACACACCCGCCAGTCCATCACATACCACCACACACACATGCCAATACCAAACCAGCCGCACCACACACCACCACGGCCTCGCCAAACCACCACTGCACAACACAACCACCACACCACCACACACACCCCCAACACACACACCACCACACGCCATCCGCAACTACACACACACACCACACCACACACCACACCCCCCCCACACACCACCCTCCCTCCCGCCCCAGCATCGTACTACCACCAACCATACAGACAGACCACACACACACACCGCAGCCTGCATACCACACACGCCATGCACTACACCCACAGGCACACACACCCACCACCACCACCACCCAACACACACCACACACCACCCACACACACCAGGCACCACCAGCGCCCACCCACCACACACCCACACCACCACCCACGCACCAGAGGAACTTACGCCAAGCTCTCACCACTCAACCGTACTTCCAGCGCTTTGGTAACAATACCCATCCAACCACGTTTCTTCCCCAACATCTGGATCTTAATCCCAACCCTCTGTTACGCATACAGCAACTGCATCACAGAAAACGACCCCTTCATCTCAACCAAACAAAAGCGAGAGAGAGCCAGAATACAAAGCATGCTTTCGAACACATAACCGGAGCCTTCTGCAGAGCTCGTAAGCACACACCCCCACCGCACCCACACACACACACACCACCCACATCACCACATACCACACACCACACACACGAACACCACCACACCCGCCCAACCCACTTCACAATCACCAAGAGACAGGCGCGGTGGTGAGCACCCCTGCGCCATCCGCCGACCAGAACCACAACCCCCCGAACAATCGGACCTCCTCCCTCCTCCCCTCCCCTCGTCCCCCTGCCCCTCACCGCCGGCGGCAACTCATCTCAGCCACTCTCTCTAGAACGCACACCACCCAACGCTGCGTATTATGGCGACACGCGACGACGCAGCAGGCCCGACGACACGACGAAGCAGCGAGGTTGAGCGGGGACACCCAACCCAGAAGAGCAGAACGCAACCAACCTCCCAACAAACACGGCAGTGTGTGTGGTGTGCTGCTGTCGTGTGTGGTGCTGTGCCTGCTGTCGCTGCGACGGCCTCGAACCCGAGCACGCGCCGCTGACATGTACAACACCCATAAAGCCTGCTGGTGTGTCGCTCGTGCCTGCCTGCGTGCCTCGAGCTGGTATGAAAGTGGGTGTCGTGCTGTCTCCGTGTGCTGTGTGGGCGTGCCTAGAGAAGTCCGGCCATGACCAGACGACACCCGACCGCACCCCGAAGGTGACCCTCGCACCAGCACGCCTCATGACCCACGAACCCGATATACATTACGAGAACATCCCACAGCGAGATCCACAGAACGCACAAGCTCCGCTGCCTACAATTAAACGCAGGACCACGGACCTCAGCATCGGCCGAACACCTCCCATCCTTGATGGGTCGAAGACCGACTCATTTAAAACCAGCAACCAAAACAGAAACCCACCTGGTCGGACCTCATGTGAACTAACTTTAAAAGAAAACTGCAGCAATTCGAGCAATTGCATCAACTCGACTGTTACAACCTACACATACCATAAACACAGACGCGCGACCTGTGGTAACAAAGCCCGCTTCACAGTATGCTCACATTCACCCCGCCCATCTCCCATCACCACCCCGACGGCCGGTCGCTCCAACCCCACTCCGCAACGGTAACCAACCACATCAGTCCAGGCAGCACGGTAGGGCTTACCGGCCCTGGCCCGCTCCCTTCGCTCAGGGACACCTCGAACTCCTCAGATAGCCGAGGCGGACGCCCGGGGACCGACACCGGACCACACCTGACAGATTCTTCTGTTCGCTCACCACCTTCCGCCCACAAACCACTGCGCGATCACGACCCATCTCACACCCTGCAGGCCTCATCGCCTGCGTGATCCCGGCTGCCTTGATGGCTGGTGTGTCTCCGCACCACATCCCATCACTCGTGTTCCACTACCCACAAACACAGCACCAACGTGCAATATACAACAGCAACGTGACCCGACCTACCTCCTCACCCCCTCGTCGTCCCGTCCCAGGCCGATGCTGGCGCTTGGCCACTGCGGCGCCGCCGGCCGACATCCTCTCCCAGCTGGCTAACGCCCCTCGCGGGGCGGGCGGACGCCGCGCGGGGGCGCGGGATCGTCCTCCGCGCAAACCATGTGCCTGACACCCACACCCAGGGTGTGCCTGCCCTGTCGTGTGCCTGTGTGCGCTGTGCTCGTGTGTGTGACGCCTGTGCTCGGTGTGTCGTCTGCTCGTCGCTTCGATTCCCCGTCTGTGCTACGAGAGCCAAAGAGCACCCGAGGGACCGCAGATCATCGTGGCACGCGGCCAACGAGATGTGCGCACGAGCAGAGCAGAGCACGACAAGGAGCACACTGGCGCCAGAGCAGCCAGATACCGAGAGGGCAGCCGGCAGAGAGCAGCACTGCTGAAGCAGACTAGCGACCAGAATAGCGCAGAGCCAGAGAGAGATGCGGCGACGCAGAGATAGGACGGCGCAGCAAGAGAGCACGACGCAGATCGGAGACCGAGAGAGCCGCACCGACGAAAACCACACTCAGCGCCCCGAGACGAATTAAATGCTGGCCGCGATAGAGTCTATACCTACCAGAGATCGGTCCAGAAGACTAGAAATAGAGGAGCTACGCGATCGCACCCGCTGCCATTGAGCATACCCTCGCTCCTGTGTGGCCGCCCTATCTCCTCATTTTCACTCAGCCACGCCTTCCCATTTCTCTACACCACCCCCCGCTCACTCCGCCCCCTCGTCACCCTCGCACCCCGGATCCACCGCTTCATCAATTGCCGCTATCTACGCCGCCCGCCGCCGGTCAACTACAGGACCTCCATTGGTATCCTTACCTCGCGACTCAGGTCAGCTCTTTACATCAATGCATCCCCAGGCGCGCCTGCTGCCTCTTCCTCACATGGCGCGCGCCCCCCCCCGGCCCCGGCCGACACGGCCGACCCCCGCTCCGCCGCCAGCCCTTCATCCCACTTACTCGTCTAGACCCACGCGCCCAACCCAGACCAGCCGGCGGGACCGGCCGAGAGCGGAACACCCGCCGCCCAAAGGACATACAGCGCACACGGCAACTCCGGCCGCCACGACCACCACCAATCTGCAAGCGCAACGCACCCGCGCAACCTGTAACAGAGACAGTGAACCGGACGCCCGACCCCCGCACACACTCGGCGGCCACATCCGAGGGCCGGCGCCGGGCCGTCAGCGCAGCCCGGGAGGAGCCAAATTAATACCATCCGTCCATCTACCTCCCAATGATTGGCCGACGCACAATCACGACGAGAGGGATCTGGTGCTCGGCTTTACTGGGGAGTCGACCAGGCATGGTGTGCAGGACAACCCACAACAAGCACACACCGGTCGTCGTGTGTGTGTGTGTCGACTGCTGATACGTGTGTGGTGGTGTGTCTGTAATTGGTGTCTAGGGGGCTATGGGTAATAGGGAGAGGGAGAAGACAAATGGGTTCCAAAGCAGGGAAGCTGAGGAGTGAATAGAGAGGTGAGAGGGCCGGTACCGATGTAATGCAGCTTCAAAGAAGCCGCTCGGCGGCATCCTCCTGGGCCCCGCCCCCGCCCCCGCGCCCCCTCCCCTCCCCGGCCCCTCGCCGCCTTTGAAAAAAGTCGCTGTGGAACTTTGATGAGGATGAGGTTGGCGGTGTGAACACGCCCTCCGGGGCGGAGCTCCCAGTGAACTGGCTGGATCTGGGGAGAGGCCCCTGGTCAGGGCCGGTCCCTGCACACACAGGCAGGGGAGGGGGACAGAGTGCGAGAGAGAGAGAGAGAAGAAGAGAGAGAGAGAGAGAGAGAAC
>PIJE02006291.1:0-15636 GCA_002895965.2 Coryphaenoides rupestris
GAGCAAGGTGCTCGCGGTGAAATGAAAAAGCAGCCTGGTGATAGAATAGAGAGAGAGAGAGAGAGAGAGAGAGAGAGAGAGGGAGAGAGAGAGACAGAGACAGAGAGAGAGAGGGACAGAGAGACAGAGAAAGAGAGAAAGAGAGAGACAGGGAAAGGCGAAAGACAGAGGCGAGAGAGTGAGAGAGACAGAGAAAGAGAGAAAATGTGAGACAGAAAGAGAGAGAGAGAGAGAGACACACACACACAGACAGAGTGAGAGAGAGACAAAGAGGTCCTTTTTTGAAGCATTTGCAAAAAATCGACAGAAACTTCTGCCATTTAAAGAAATGAAAACTAACGAAAGTTAGTTTCCAAAAAGAAAAACACAACCTCCAACCTAACCATCACTAGTGAGAGGGAGAGAGAGTGAGAGAGAGAAAGAGAGAGAGAGAGAGAGAGAGAGAGAGAGAGAGAGAGAGAGAGAGAGAGAGAGAGAGAGAGAGAGAGAGAGAGAGAGAGAGAGAGAGAGAGAGAGAGAGAGAGAGAGAGAGAGAGAGAGAGAGAAGTATGGACCCAACCAAATGTCACATCAGACATCCATCCCCCTCACCAAAGAACAATGTAGTGTGTTTACAAGTACAGCGAAACCCGGTTGGGCTGACTAACCAGGTTACGGTCATTTTCCAGTTGTGGCCCATAAGGTTAACCGGGTTACAGTATGTAAGGTCAGCTGGAGAAGTGACAGCCGCGCGAAAACCAACCATAACGTTTGATGAGGACATGTGATGGATGGTTGGCTGTGTGGATGAGTTTTGTGTGCAGTCTTTTCTTGCACAGCTTTTCTTCAGATGTTTGTCAGTGTATAGATTTATCATGAGATCAAATACGAAACACGTCTCCGGTCCAAAAGTGCGGTGAACTGTGAGCCAACGTCGGTCCATAACGCGTAAACAGCAGACAACGTCTCATTTACGAATTTGCATGTTTTTCCGGGTGAGTGTGGGTAAATATTGGATTTGGATCGTGTTACCTGTGTAGCGTAAGCAGAATTTGTTCTGGGGAGAAACTCGCGTTTACCCACATTTACCGGGCTTTAGTGTTGTTGACATGGTGGTTAAGAAACCCGCTTAACCCCACACAACCAGGTTACAATCGAGTTCCTAGCGTGCATGTGAACACAGTGATTGTCTGGTGAATGCGTGCGACTAGCTAGAACAAAGCTACTGTAGAGGCAAAGAATACATTGGACCTCATTCTCGAACGCAGTTAAGAAAAAGTTAAGAAGAAATGTCTTCTTAACTCCACTTACGAAGTTCCTGCGACAGTTCTGGCATTCATGAATGGTTTCTCATCTGGGATTGGTTCTTAGTTAAGAACAGGATTTAAGAACGCGGAAAAGCAGTCGTAGCGACCTATTTGGAGTGCGCCCATGTTCTTAAGGGCTGAATTTGTGAGAAATCATTGGTGATTGCGTTCACATCAATTCTACAGACATCCTCGGATGTAAATAATTATAATAATAATAAATACGACAATATTTGTATCATTAACAATGACGTTTCACATGCATAGTCATGATTCTACGAGGCATCGTGATGTCCTAAAATAAATAAAAGCACGACACGAACACTGCAAATGGCAGTGAATAAATAAATAAGCACTAAACTCAATCACGTGGATATAGACATAGGGGAATAGAATTGACATCTACATTCTGTGAATGAACATGTGAATATCCATAACTAAAATATATCATATGGGCCTACATAATATACATAATATACATAACATACATAATATACATTATATACATTATATACATCATATACATTATATACATGATATACATAATATACATAATGTACATAATGTATACATAGAAATAAATATACATAGGGCCCAAGGACGTATTGTTGTTTAGGACGTTGGTGGGCATCACAGATTTTGCGCCAAGGATGCGCAATTACGCTCCCGTGAGGCACGCGTCGGGCTTCGAGTCAGCGTCTCTGCGGCTCCGTTACTTCGCGGTTCTGATGGGGAGGGGGGGGGGATGGATATCGCTGGATATTGGTGGGGACATGTCCCCAGCGTCCCCAGCGTCCCCAGTACATCCTACGCCCATGTGCTTTCCCATAATACATTTCCCATACATAACATTCCTCATCATCCCTCCGGCCCCCCACGTCATCTGCGCGGCCATGTGGTGGCCCCGCCCCCTCCTGGCCGCTACACAATGTAATGAAGATAGTTTTGTTTTTTTTCTTCATGAGAATTTCAACAGAATTGCTGCATGTTCTTCATAGAAATAAAACATTTGTATTCGATAAAATAGCGTTGTTCTGTTGCATTTATTTATATAGGCCTAGCATTAAATTAGTATTAAAAGGCACTTCCGGTTTCTACGGGAATCCCGGGATTTCCCGGGAAGGGGCTCTATAATCCCGGGATTTAAAAAGGGTCAGATTCGGGAATTTTGAGCAACCCTAGTCCCCACTAAATTCTACGCCCATGATAGGCCCTATCAAGATCCACAAGTAGCCTACTCATGTATTTAACTCAACTGTACAATTGAATCTGCTCTCAGCCGTCTTGTTCTCTATTGTTATTTTTCATTGTTGTCTAGTTATCCTTGCCTCTCTCTCTCTCTCTCTCTCTCTCTCTCTCTCTCTCTCTCTCTCTCTCTCTCTCTCTCTCTCTCTCTCGCTCTCTCTGCTCTCTCTCTTCCTGTGAGGATGGTGGGGTGTATGTGTGTGTTGGGGAGCGGTGAGGGGGGTGACAAGCTCTAATAAATGTCAGCCGACGCAGTAGTGGTGTGAGAAGTTATTTGAATGGACGCAGGGCCGGGTAACTGGATGGCTCTTGCTCCCCCCGCCAGCGACAGCCTCACTTAAAACTACCATTGTTTTTTATTAAAAGGATTAATGTTCCACACATAACATGAGACCAGAGTCACCGTGAGCCATGAGGCCTGCGTCAGCCTTAATAACAATGGTGTGCGTGTGCGTGTGCGTGTGTGTGTGTGTGTGCGTGCGTGTGTAATACAAGTGTGTGTTTTAATTTAAATGGAGACAGACAAACTTCAACCAGATTTTAAGTCTCAGAACAACATTGAATCGTCTTCCTACTATGTGCATTGTTGTTTTTGGGCGTAAATCTGAGATTTAACTCTCTGAAACCCTCTTTTCAGTTTAGATAGAACCAAGATTTGTAATTACCATGTAGCTATTTTTTATGCCTATCCATTCGAGTCATTTGACACCACAGCTCTGGATGGAAGTGATTTATATTGTGACCGACACTGGGGATGACACACACACGCAAACACAGTGTATGGATCAGTCTCACATGTGTGCATGCACACAACCACACACACACACACACACACACATCCTTTATGTCCTATAGAACAGGACGGAACTCCCTCTCTCTTTCTTTCTCACACTCACTTATACACACACATACACACACATCCTTTATGTCCCATAGAACAGGACGAAACTCTCTCTCTCTCTCTCTCTCTCTCTCTCCCTCTCTCACACACACAGAGAGACAGTGTGTTGGGCTCATTAGGAGGACACCCAGGGCAGGCCCCCAAGCAACGGCGTCTCTGCCCGTCTCCAGAGTGCGTGTCCCGGGTAAGCTGCTGTGTCAGTAGTGAGCCCTGAGCCCCGGCGACGTCCCTCAACTAATTTCCCCCACGCAATTTAAAACGCTAAGTTACTTACCCACTCCTGGACAGTGACGGATATTGGGTTTAATCTGCCAAACTTGCAGATTCCCCCGCTCGCTAATAGAGGGAGTTGGAATGGACAGATTTGGGATAAGGTGATACTTTAGTAGGAAGAGAAAAAAAAAAGCACCTTGAATTTGGTCAAGCGTAAGAGTTTGTGTTTGTTGGGGATGAGGCAGGCAGAAGTTGAAAAGGTAAGTTCCTCCTCTCGGGATGCTTTGGTAGCATTGGCTGGGGGGACGCCAGACTACGTCCCGTCTTACACCAAGAGGCAGATTGTGGACAAGAAGACAGAGGGGGCGTGTGTTGTGTTGTGTTGGATTGTGTTAGAAGTGTTATTCGTTGATTGTGAGCACTGGAAATGTTTTTTTTTCATTTTGATATTTTGAGATTGCATTTGTTTGTGATGACAAAAGATTCTGACGACATCTCTGAACCTTCTCTCTGCTTCCACGTCTCCCCATTCCTCTCTCCCCATTTCCTCTCTCCCCTCTCTGATTTATCACCTCTCTATACTTATTTTTATATTTTTATGTCTTTGTCTTTCCTTTGTCATATTCTGCCATCTCATCTCCAACTTTCTCACACCTATTCCTTTCCTTCCTTCCTTTTATCCTTTCTCTCTCTATATATATATATATACTGTGTATATATATTCTGTCTCCCTCTATATATCTTCGACTGTTTCTCCCTCTCATATCTCTCTGTATCCCTCCTCTCCTTATCTCTTTCTCTCTCTTGCCCTCCCATCGCTATTCTCTTCTTCTCTGTATCTCTCTCCTGTGTCTTAATCTCCAATCTCTTTCTCTCTGTCTCGCTCTCAATCTCCAATCTCTTTCTCTCTCAATCGACTGTCTTGCTCTCTCTCTCTCTGTCTGTCTGTTTGTCTCTCTTTCCCATCTATCTGTCTGTCTCTCTCCCATCTATCTGTCTCTCTCTCCCCCATCGATCTGTCTCTCTCCCCCATATATCTGTCTCTCTCTCCCTCTCTCCCATCTATCTGTCTGTCTCTCCCTCTCTCCCATCTGTCTATCTGTCTCTCTCCCCCGTCTATCTGTCTGTGTGCTCAGGTTTGTCAGTTCCTTGCTGGAGGAGCCCGAGGTGGCGGTGTTGGGCGCTGGGCACGGGCCGGCTGGCAGCATCATCCACAAGCTGTTTGTCAGTACTCAGAGGGTAAAGACACCCCCAACACACACGCACACACACATCCAACCTTGTGCCCACCTGCCCTGGGTACACGTAGTAGCAATATACCCCCAAACTCACCTCGTATGCCGAGGTACTGTTGCGCAGTCGTCACACAACTTGCTGTTGTTTATTGTCCTGCAAAACAAAATACTATTCTATTGTCTACTTTTACTGCTTCTACTCAATGAATCCATTTGTCATGAACTGGCCAATAAAATGGCTCTTTTTTTAAATATACTGTATATAATGATGCATTATTACTCTTAGCAGGCCTAACTTATATGGCCATCATTTATGTCGAGAGTATTAAAAACAATCCTCAAACCAACTAGTACTGCAGGAGTGGTTCTGGCTCCACAACGTTTAGTCACCTATTGTACACATCCCTAATACTCTTCCCTTCCTAACCATGCATGCTGGGATGGATGCTATACACACACACACACACACACACACACACACACACACACACACACACACACACACACACACACACACACACACACACACACACACACACATACACACATGCGCACACACACAGAGTGATAAATGGATTAGGAACACATTGAGAGCTAGCGTTGACGCAGAGCGGCGCCCAGCCCGGGCGGGATTGTTTTTACGTGGAGACATTTGACCTTTAGTGATTGAGAGGAGGCCGGGAGGAGGAGCGCAGCGCGGTCGGCGGTGGGCTTCGGGACGCTTCACTTTGTTAAGGGGGGGAGGACTCAGTGGTTTGCCGCGTTGCCAGCCGTTGTTATGACGCATGGTGGCCGCTGCAGCTTGTCACGTCGTGGCACAATAACACTGCTGAGTCTACCTTAACTTAAAAACAAAACAAAACATTTCACTGAGCAGGACTTTGCTCAAGAGGCGACACAACAAGAAAAAACACAAGCAAAGCTGTTTTTTCTTCTCCGCCCCCGCCCCCCGCCTTTCTGTTACAATCAGCAGAAGGTTTGGGGAAACAGGTGTGTGTGTGCACGCTTGCGTGTGTGTGTGCTTGCGTGCGCGTGCGTGTGTACGTGCAAATCTGCCTGTTATACAATGATCTGAGATGACAGCAAAAACAACACAGCAGCCCCCCTTCGCCGCCGTCCGCCCCTCCCTGGTCCACACCTGGCAGCCTGGACACCCAGCATGTGTTGCTGCTGGTTATGTAAATCAAGCTGTCTGCAAGTAACCACCGCAAGCCCCGCCGTGCATCGTGCGGAGTGAGACCTCATGCGCATCCAGCGTTCAAATGGTTTCTTTTCTGCCTGGGTGGTGGTGTTTCTGTGTGTGGTTCACGTGGTTTGCGTTAGCTCCGTTACATGTGCGTTACATGTGTTTTGTGTCTGTCGTTTTCTCTCCTAACGTTGGCTGACTTCACCAGTGACGAGGTAACCACTAGCAACTAGACCCCCCCCCCCCCCCACCCCACTAATGCACTCACTCTTTGACGGGGGGGAGGTGGGGACTGAAACACCTCACAATCAACATTGCGCGCACACACAAACTCAAGGGCTAAGCTTGCAGTGTACTTCAAATAAAAGCAATCTGCCGCAAAATGGAAGGGCTGTGGTGGAACCTCTGTGGCTACTGAACCAAGAGGGAGTGTCTTGTATACTGGCTGAGACATGAGCTCTGTCACGCCATATATAGAAGCACAAGTCAGAAGTCTTACCCAAAGACTAGATGCTGTAATTGGCACAATTATCTAGTCTAGATAATTGGCATGGTGCAAAAGTCGTAACTGGCTCAGTGCAAGTGTTTAAAAGAAACATTTTTAACCTCTGGGGGGGACTTGCTTCCAACTTGTGGCCCACTGTTGAGTGACAGTATGGTGCACAAAAACAAATGCATGTTTCAAGACCACATAAATGTGCAGCAGGCCTACATTTACTATCAATTGTTTTAAATCAATACCACGGATCATCCCAAGACTAGCTAAGGCAGGAGCCAAAATGGCCTTCTCACCCGCAGCCGACCGGTTTCATTGACAGCCTTTTTGTCGTGGTGTTGAGTAAATACCCATGCTCTCAATGCCTACCAATTATCTGAATATGATATATAGGCAAGAGTGTGTGTGTGTGTGTGTGTGTGTGTGGTCACTATGACGTGTCCTGGCAGCCAAATCTAATATGGCGGACGGGTCCATATGTTGCAGCTGAACGAGCTGAATCACTGCGGGCACAGTGAGCCGGAGACGGCTGGAGTTCTCCCCCCCCCCCCCCGCTGCTGGTATTGCACCGGGCAAGCTTTGTTCCGTTCACACTGGCTTAACCCGGAGCGGACAATGGAAACCAGCGGCGTTCCTGTGCTGCTTCCTACATTTGAACACACCATTCATTCCCATACCTGACCTCCAGCCACCGTCGACGACACACCACAAACACCACCCACCCTGTGCCAGATTCTTTTAGTTTTGTTTTGTTTCTATCCAGAATCGCAAATACCTGCCACTCTTCTTACCTCTTTTAACCCACTCTTTTAACCCGCTTTTTTTGCTCTTGTTTGTCCCATTTCTTGTTGGACCCTTGGATCTGGGATCAGGGTTTTCTTGGTGACATGGAGGTTTGTACAGCAGAGCTTTACCCCATCCTAGCTTTAGTGTTGCACATAGGAAATACTGGGTTTTATTACCCCTTACCACCCACCGCTAGTCTTGTCACGTTCGTAGTTCGTCGTCATAGTAGTTCTGCTAGCTCTCATTCCTGAACCCTCGAGAACACAATAACCGCTGACCCTAGTGGCTTGGCAGTATAGCCCTTCGGCCTTAGTCTCTGTGTTTCCAGTGTGCCGGTCTTTACAGGGGTGCCGTGACCTAGAGTTGGAGGGAAGTTTAGGGTTGTGAGTGGAGGACCATCATGGCACTAGCAGAGCTATAGTGTGACCCCCTTCAACCCATAATGCACTCTTTTTTGGTTCGCTTCCTGTCGTTGGTTTGGATCACGTTCTCACCCTCAGCAAACCGAACCGTAGTTCACTTGGAAGCAGACCGAGACCCCCGTTTTTAAGCGGACCAGGTTCGAACGAGCGTTCACACCACCCAAAACAAACTGTACTATCGATGGGGAAAGCGCTCCAGTGTTCGAGTAAAACAACTCAGGTGTGAAAGATGATTAGATTTAAGGTTAGTTTTAAAGGTCTGGGTCCTTTTTTTTTAATTTTTGTACATAAATTAATTTGTATTCAATAACACTGCAGGTACAATTCTGAGCCCACTTTTACTGGTGCCAAAAAAACTGTTTTAACCGCACTTCACTTTTTAAGGTCACGTCATGCTCTATACCTGAGATGTCTGGTTGACTTTGGCTAGTGGTGTACGTTTGGTGTGCAAGCATGTCTCTGTATCGAATTGTCACTCTTTTCCTACAATCCATATGTCGTTCGTCTTAAATCTTGCAAATCCTCCCTTAACCTTCATAAATGAAATCAATAGAGGATTATAGTTTATTGCCTGGATTTGCTTGGCCATTTCCAAGGAAAATCAGGTGGACAGAACGTGGTGTGTATATATATATATATTAGTGGTGGGACTCGATCTAATTAATTAGAGGCTTTGTAATTAATTAATCGAAATTAATCGCATTTTAATCGCATATCAATATTGAACACGAGAAGCAACATTTTTCAATTCAGATGGATTTTGGTATACGAGTGAATCGATGAATAGACATATACATACGTTTAAGCAGCAAAATCCTGTTTATTTTAGCTACACAGACCAACAGATCAGTGCAGCAATTTAACACAATGTACCTAACCTAATGTTACACTAACCCTCCCCACCCTCCCCTACCCACCCAAATATCCTTGGTCAAAATAATAAACAGACCAACAGTTTAACATAAAGTGCCATTTCTACCATCTAAAATGGTAACAAAAAAACAAACAAAAAAAAGGTCCTGTGATTTGTCCTCAATCCCTCTGATTCTTCCAATATACATATTCTACAACATCACCTCAATGCTAAACATGGGTTTAGCATTGAGGTGATGTTGTAGGCTTGAACTGCTCCGGTGATGTTATGTGCAGTTTCGAGCGGTCATCTATTGTGGCTGGAGTTCAGGTTCAGGTTCTGGATTGTCTGTAGCAAAGCAGCGAGCTCGGGAATCAATGTGACACAAGGCAGTATCACCAGGAATGATTCAAAGTTTATTTAGATACACAGAGCCTATATACAGTTTGCATGGGACAACAAGGAACATTTACATATAGACACAACAACTCAACAAGGGAAGCAGACATAGAAACGCCTCTAAGACAGCCATTCAGGGAGCAGGGACAACAAGGCCGTCCATGGAGACCCTTCCGTCCCCACACCCCAGACAGCCAATCCGGAGACGCCAGGACCCCAGGCCCCACGTGGGGATGTAACAGACAGACAAACAGTTAACTTGAAGCACGGATATCATGGCCTCCCGTGCCACACAAAGAGGTGCAGAGACTGCAAGGTCTCACGTTGAGCCCTTGCGTGGGACAGCCAGTCCAGATAGAAGACGCAACCTGTTCCCACAACAACACCTGCGAGTGCGTCTCAGAGGCCTCCCGGGGCAAACAGATAAGAGTGAAGCTGACTAGTCACGTAGGTCAAACAGCTAACTAGTCACGTAGGTCAAACAGCTAACTAGTCACGTAGGCCAAACAGCTAACTAGTCACGTAGGCCAAACAGCTAACTAGTCACGTAGGCCAAACAGCTAACTAGTCACGTAGGCCACACAGCAGAGTGGAAAGTTACCGGCCCACACGATCAATACATCCACAACTCCCAACAGGTGATATGCAAATTCTTTGTTGCACAATTTGCACACAACTATTCTCCTATCGACACTTCCATCAGGATGTTTCTTATACATACATTTCCCATTCACTGGGCCAAGCAACGCGGTCTCTTCTGGTGCGTCCATGTTTGAGCCTACAACGCTTTGTTGTCTGACATCACTCAATGCACGTTGTGCATCGCTATGATCGGCATGCCTGGAATTCGTCCATTGAGAAACGTTCCATGGTGTTGTGCAAAAATAAAGTGCGATTAAAATGCGTAAATGTTTTAACGCATTATTTTTTCTGTAATTAATTAATCGAAATTAACGCGTTAAAGTCCCAGCCCTAATATATATATATATATGATTCACCAGAGTTTAGAGCACACTGGCAGACTTTGACGTTTGCAAATCTCAGGGTTTATGCGCTCGGCGTGCATGGCCAATAAAATAATTTTTTAAACCAAACCCGCTACCCCCCACCCCCACCTTGTCTCTGTCCCCACCCACCCTTCCCTCCCATAGGCGGCCCTCCCTCTGGATGACGACCTGGTCCGCCCGACAGGGGGCGGGGCCGAGGACAGGAAGCCGATGGAAGTCGGCCTCAACGTGCCGGACTTCCCGCCGCCCGCGGGGCGCGAGATCCTGCTGCGGACGTGCGTCCCGCGGCCGGCGCCCTACTCCAAGGCCCTGCCCCAGCGACTCTTTTGCGTGCTCATGAGGGAGGAGTTCAGGCTGGGCGGGGCCTTCTCCTCCGACACCTCCTTCTTCTGAGGTGGTGTGAAACTGTGTTCCTTGTGTTCATTTTCATGTCTTTATTTTGTTATATCAACATATTGACTCAAAGCGCCTCAGTTCTCGGGTTGAGGTTGGGGCGGTTGCTCGATCAGTCCACAAAACAAATCATATAGAGAAGCAGAGCTCTGTATTTTTATGATTGTTATTATTGTTGTTATTGCATTATGTCACACTGCAATCCTTGTGGATCCACACCACAAATGTTTCTCAATATATTTATTCCCTCCCTCTGTTTTCAGGGGAGCTAAATAAATGGCCGTCTGCATTCCTCATTGTGTTTTTAAGGATTGTCCGCTGTCTGGACAATGTGACGTTGGTATTTGGTTGGTTTGCTTTGGGGGAAAAAACAGGACAAGAATGTCTTTACTTGAGCTGTTGGCTGTATGGTACGGTACCATACCAATATATGTTAGACGGACCTAACCGTCCCATTTCCATCCAGAAGTTGGACCGTAACTACCACTCCACATGTCTTAAACAAAAGACTTGTATTCCCACCCCCGCCCCCCTCCCCCCAAGGTGTTTGCTAAATAGCGAACAATCTCATGGGTTTGGCGAAGCAACCTCACCATACTTGACAAATAATTACGATATTTACATGTACAGTGGTAGCTTGAGTATTTCATGACCTTTTCCTCGGCGACCGTTTCCGTCGTTTGGGGTTTGGGGTTTTCTCTGCAATTAACTAATCGTGAACGGGTACAAAATATAGAAAGCCGAAAAGAAAGGAAGAAAAACATAAATAAATCCGATTTTCTACGCCCTTTACATAAAAAGTAACTGCAAACCGTTAGAACTAAGCAATTGCCTCGTAGTCTACCACAGAATATTAGTTTAGTCAATAATCAATTAATCTAAATGAATAATCACAATCACAATATCGGGCAAAATAATCACAATTATCATTTTTGTCATAATAATCACAGGGGCGTGTCTAGGGTTTGAGGACATTCAGGGATTATCTCTGAACTCTGCAGGGCGGTCCGGGGCAATTCTCCCCCTGAATATATTTTCTGATAAACTGCTATTTTGAAGATTTTGTATGCACTCTGGCACCTGATTTACATTCAAAGTACATGTCTTAATTATTGAGTGTTTATTGTAATTATGAATTATTTGTGTCCAAATCTGTCCCTGTTGTTTACTTTCTAGATTAATTATGAATTGTGATGTTCAAATAGGCCTATATTAGAAGCTGTTTGTAATTAGTATTGAGTAGAAGCAGAATACTTCACAGCTGCTAGGCTATCATTAAACATTTATTGACATGCTACAGTACCAGACTAGAGAAAAACTGTTAAATATTTATGTTAACATTAGTTTATTGGAATATTCAATTTTCTTCTCTCGCACGCACGCACACACACACCAGGGGCGGCAGAAGTAAGGGGGTGGGGGGGGGGGGCACTCCCCCCATACACCGTTTGTTTTCCCTCCTTCTCCCACTTATTAGGTTGCAAATCACCGTATCACTGCGAATGCCTCTATATTGCAATACTTACCGTAAAAGATACACCAATCATACCCGTCAACTCTAAGACCTACGGTAAGTCATCATAACTTCACTCTTCACTCTCTTAGTTCAGACAAGAGGTCATATGTCAGACTTAAGTGCACATTTCTTTAAACGGTAGCTTAGCATTTAGATCTAGAGTTATAGGCAAAACAAATGTTTCTCAATATATTTATTCCCTCCCTCTGTTTTCAGGGGAGCTAAATAAATGGCCGTCTGCATTCCTCATTGTGTTTTTAAGGATTGTCCGCTGTCTGGACAATGTGACGTTGGTATTTGGTTGGTTTGCTTTGGGGGAAAAAACAGGACAAGAATGTCTTTACTTGAGCTGTTGGCTGTATGGTACGGTACCATACCAATATATGTTAGACGGACCTAACCGTCCCATTTCCATCCAGAAGTTGGACCGTAACTACCACTCCACATGTCTTAAACAAAAGACTTGTATTCCCACCCCCGCCCCCCTCCCCCCAAGGTGTTTGCTAAATAGCGAACAATCTCATGGGTTTGGCGAAGCAACCTCACCATACTTGACAAAATAATTACGATATTTACATGTACAGTGGTAGCTTGAGTATTTCATGACCTTTTCCTCGGCGACCGTTTCCGTCGTTTGGGGTTTGGGGTTTTCTCTGCAATTAACTAATCGTGAACGGGTACAAAATATAGAAAGCCGAAAAGAAAGGAAGAAAAACATAAATAAATCCGATTTTCTACGCCCTTTACATAAAAAGTAACTGCAAACCGTTAGAACTAAGCAATTGCCTCGTAGTCTACCACAGAATATTAGTTTAGTCAATAATCAATTAATCTAAATGAATAATCACAATCACAATATCGGGCAAAATAATCACAATTATCATTTTTGTCATAATAATCACAGGGGCGTGTCTAGGGTTTGAGGACATTCAGGGATTATCTCTGAACTCTGCAGGGCGGTCCGGGGCAATTCTCCCCCTGAATATATTTTCTGATAAACTGCTATTTTGAAGATTTTGTATGCACTCTGGCACCTGATTTACATTCAAAGTACATGTCTTAATTATTGAGTGTTTATTGTAATTATGAATTATTTGTGTCCAAATCTGTCCCTGTTGTTTACTTTCTAGATTAATTATGAATTGTGATGTTCAAATAGGCCTATATTAGAAGCTGTTTGTAATTAGTATTGAGTAGAAGCAGAATACTTCACAGCTGCTAGGCTATCATTAAACATTTATTGACATGCTACAGTACCAGACTAGAGAAAAACTGTTAAATATTTATGTTAACATTAGTTTATTGGAATATTCAATTTTCTTCTCTCGCACGCACGCACACACACACCAGGGGCGGCAGAAGTAAGGGGGTGGGGGGGGGGGGCACTCCCCCCATACACCGTTTGTTTTCCCTCCTTCTCCCACTTATTAGGTTGCAAATCACCGTATCACTGCGAATGCCTCTATATTGCAATACTTACCGTAAAAGATACACCAATCATACCCGTCAACTCTAAGACCTACGGTAAGTCATCATAACTTCACTCTTCACTCTCTTAGTTCAGACAAGAGGTCATATGTCAGACTTAAGTGCACATTTCTTTAAACGGTAGCTTAGCATTTAGATCTAGAGTTATAGGCGACTGTTTGCATAACCTACCCCTTTCCAAAAATTTAATGTTTGCAAATTAATTTCTTGCTCCGTTCATTTTCCTTAATTGAATCTAATCTAATTCATTGTGGTCAGTGTCATGGCGTGATGAATATGAATGCATACGCAGTTCAGATGCCATATTACACGTTGATTGAGCCTTACTTTGACAATCACACTTTTCAGATGCAGTTGCAGTGTAGCACAATGACAAGCCCATTAAACTGATGCTCTCTCTCTCTCTCTCACACACTGTCATTTGTTTTTGATCAACAATGTCATATTATTTTCGAGGGCTTTAATGCATGATCTGAACGAGAGATGAATTCAGGGTTATTTAAAAAAAACAACACATTTTTGTAAATCTGGTGATGCAGGGCTATTCATAAAACATTGGGGGCCGTAGCCTCGGACACCGCAGGCCTGACTACACCGCTGCATCATGGGGCAGCCCTAGACACAGGCATAGGGGCTTCTCATCCAGAAGCTGAAGTTGGGCCGGCCATTCTCAATCAGCAGCAAGAGCTTCATCGGAGTGACACTGAATTGTGGCTAACACAGAGATAACTGTGATTACATGAAGAGGCAAGCGCAACATCCACATTGGCCCTTTCAAATGGGTCATCTTTACAGGGGCGAGGTACAGTAACTAGCTTTGTTGCTTCTCATCCCAACCACTGCCTGCTGGCTGTAATATTGGCTACCTGACACATGATTCTACGCGTCGTGCAACTTTAAAATAATGGAGAGAAAAAAAAGACGTCAGTCAGAAATGAAGTCACCTGTTTCCATCATGCAACACTTAGAGATGAAAGTCGTCAATATAATTTTTTTTCACATTTGGTGAGCATAAAATGTTAACTCTCATACGTGGCATTTGATGAGGCACTGAAAAAGGAGCAGGACTGGAAACCTGGAGAGTACCAATTCAGTCCTGCACTTGATGATTGTAGTCCTTTGGAATGATTATTAATTATTAAACCTGCACCGTGTCACCTTATTACACTTTTGTTCAAAATGATTTGAAATGACAAAATATGAACAAAATGCCATCCACTGCTTCCAACCACTTGGCTATTTAAATGGTTGCTGTCGATCGCACGCACACACATTTTTGACATCGTTCCCCACACGGACCAAATTAAATGGATTTGATTCTCATAATTAAAAATATTAGATCACTTATTGTGATGAGACTGGTGGCTGCAGTGAAGCGGTAAACATGTGACATGCTAGCGATAGGATTGTTGTTTTCATTGTCAAAATTCAGAAGGATCAAGACAAAAATACCAACGGTAGCCTATAAGCAGCAAGCCCTGAATCCTAACAGGTGCTTCAGTTTAGCATCCCTTAAACTTTAAACTATGATCAGTTGTGTGTGGACTGCAGAGAATTGTATGAAGCAGCAGTCAGGTGTTGAATTTTAATGTATTTATTATTGTTACAGTACTGACTGTAACTACATTAATCCTGTACTTATCTGTACCATACCATATCCCCAGTTCACACCCACTCCTTTAGTCAAATACTGACATTATAAATGTTTTAACTGTAAGCAATTAATAGTGCTTTCAACAGAATTCTGAGCAGAAAGAGCACAATAAACAACAAATTGAAACTGCTGCCATTTCTGCTGCTGTAAAGTAAGGCTACATTTTCATTCCATTTATTTATATATTTTTACAGTGTGTAATTGCAGTTTTGACCAGGTGTCACGTTTCTACAAGGTAGCAGACACTTTGCGGAATTACATTTACACCGTGTGAAAATGCCAACAAGCGTTAGCTGTCCACAAATGCTTCTTTATTTGTTTTGGTAACTCACAACCCACGGCATAAAGAAAAAAAGTATGAGCATGTTAGCCGGTGAGAGGGAGAAAAAAGAAAAAAAAGCTCTGGGAGGAAGACATCAGCAGAGAAATGGAGTCTCCGCGTATTGTCAGCTGGCCGCCACGTTGAACAACCCGCTACGATGGAAGCAGTCGCCGAGGAAAAGGTCATGAAATACTCAAGCTACCACTGTACATGTAAATATCGTAATTATTTTGT
>PIJE02006292.1:0-7500 GCA_002895965.2 Coryphaenoides rupestris
TATTTGTATATTATTGTATATTATTGTATATTATTGTGTATTATTGTATATTATTGTATATTATTGTATATTATTGTGTATTATTGTATATTATTGTATATTATTGTGTATTATTGTGTATTATTGTATATTATTGTGTATTATTGTATATTATTGTATATTATTGTGTATTATTGTATATTATTGTATATTATTGTGTATTATTGTATATTATTGTATATTATTGTGTATTATTGTATATTATTGTATTATTGTATATTATTGTGTATTATTGTATATTATTGTGTATTATTGTATATTATTGTGTATTATTGTGTATTATTGTATATTATTGTATATTATTGTGTATTATTGTGTATTATTGTGTATTATTGTATATTATTGTATATTATTGTGTATTATTGTATATTATTGTATATTATTGTGTATTATTGTATATTATTGTATATTATTGTGTATTATTGTATATTATTGTGTATTATTGTATATTATTGTATATTATTGTGTATTATTGTATATTATTGTATATTATTGTATATTATTGTATATTATTGTATATTATTGTGTATTATTGTATATTATTGTATATTATTGTATATTATTGTGTATTATTGTATATTATTGTATATTATTGTATATTATTGTATTATTGTATATTATTGTATATTATTGTGTATTATTGTATATTATTGTATATTATTGTGTATTATTGTATATTATTGTGTATTATTGTATATTATTGTATATTATTGTATATTATTGTATATTCTTAGATGTACAGTTAGTGATGTAAATTTCTTTTCTATGGAATCTAATTCTTTGCATTTGAACTTTGACCTTGCTACTCTTTCTAACTTCCTGTCTGGAGCTCCTTAGTGATCCCTTTAGTTTCCCCTCCTCCCCCCCTCACCCCCACCCCCCCTCACCTACTCTCTCCTCCTCCCTCCCCTCCTCCCCCCCCTCCTCCCCCTTCCCTCCCCTCTTCCTCCTCCCTCCCTCCTCCCCCCCCTTCCCTTCCCCTCCCCTCCCCTCTCCTCCTCTCTTCCCTTCTCCCCCTCCTCCCCCCTCCTCCCCTCTCCTCTCCCCCCCTTCCCTCCCCCTCCTCCCCTCTCCTCCTTCCTCCCCTCCTCCCCCCCCTCCCTCCCCTCTCCTCCTCCCTCCCCTCCTCCCTCTCCTCCTCCCCCTCCTCCCCCCCTTCCCTCCTCCCCTTCCTCCTCTCCTCCTCCCTCCCCTCCCTCCTTCCTCCTCCCTCCCCCTCCTTCCCCCCTCCTCCCCCTCTCCTCCCTCTCTCCCCCCCTCCTCCCCCCTCCCTCCCCTTCCTCCCTCCCTCCTCCCCCCCCCTCCTCCTCTTCCCCCCCCCCCCTCCCCCCCCCTCAGCTCAGATCTCAGCACACTAACGTTTATCTTCTGCCTTTTGAATCCTGCCGTTGTCTGCGGCCCCCAGTGGAGGAACACACACACACACACACACACACGGAGGGTCCCGGGGGCCCCTGGGAGGGTCCTTGGGCCCCTGGGATCTGCAGCCCCTCAGCAGGTGAGGCCCGGCCCACCCTGTGGTCCCCAACACTCTGTTACATTCTTCTGACACCCAAATGGTTGCTGTTTCCTTTGGGTGCCGTCAAACCTCACCGCCTTCACACGCTCATGATGACGATGACAGTGTGATGAAGGTGGTGCTCCCAGTTTGGTGAGCAACTCTTCTGGTTCTGGTTCCTCCTCCAGGTTCTGGTTCTGGTTCCTCCTCCAGGTTCTGGTTCCTCCTCCGGGTTCTGGTTCCTCCTCCAGGTTCTGGTTCTGGTTCCTCCTCCAGGTTCTGGTTCTGGTTCCTCCTCCAGGTTCTGGTTCTGGTTCCTCCTCCAGGTTCTGGTTCTGGTTCCTCCTCCGGGTTCTGGTTCCTCCTCCAGGTTCTGGTTCTGGTTCCTCCTCCAGGTTCTGGTTCTGGTTCCTTCTCCAGGTTCTGGTTCTGGTTCCTCCTCCAGGTTCTGGTTCTGGTTCCTCCTCCAGGTTCTGGTTCTGGTTCCTTCTCCAGGTTCTGGTTCTGGTTCCTCCTCCGGGTTCTGGTTCCTCCTCCAGGTTCTGGTTCTGGTTCCTTCTCCAGGTTCTGGTTCTGGTTCCTCCTCCGGGTTCTGGTTCCTTCTCCAGGTTCTGGTTCTGGTTCCTCCTCCAGGTTCTGGTTCTGGTTCCTCCTCCGGGTTCTGGTTCCTCCTCCAGGTTCTGGTTCTGGTTCCTCCTCCAGGTTCTGGTTCTGGTTCCTTCTCCAGGTTCTGGTTCTGGTTCCTCCTCCGGGTTCTGGTTCCTCCTCCAGGTTCTGGTTCTGGTTCCTCCTCCAGGTTCTGGTTCTGGCTCCTCCTCCAGGTGCTGGTAGAGGTGGAGGCTGGTGGAGGTGGAGGTGGAGAGAGGAGGCTGGTGGAGGTGGAGGTCTAAGCTGGTGGAGGTCCCGTGGGAGTCTCCCCAGTGTGTGTTCCCAGCAGCCAGCAGAACTCCACCACCGCCAGTTAATCACACTGGGGGGGGGGGGGTTGTGTCCAATATTGTATCTAGCAGAGTCTGTCTGTCTGTCTCTCTATGTGTGTGTGTGTGTGTGTGTGTGTGCTGACATGAGTTTTACAGATGAACACCCACCTGTTCACACACACACACAGCTCACTAAAATGAGATATGAAGAACAGAAATGAGGGAAGATATAAGATATAAGACTAAGATATAAGTAAGTTATAAGATAAGACTAAGATATAAGATAAGACTAAGTTATAAGATAAGACTAAGATATAAGATAAGACTAAGTTATAAGATAAGACTAAGATATAAGATAAGACTAAGATATAAGATAAGACTAAGTTATAAGATAAGACTAAGATATAAGATAAGGCTAAGTTATAAGATAAGACTAAGATATAAGATGCAACAAGGAATAGAAGTTAATTAAGATATTAAGACATGGTCATGCACTTTACTAATCCCAGACCAGTAGGATACACTCACCACTAGAAGTACACAGTAAATATATCAAAATAGAAGATATTCCTGTCATGTATTTAATAAAGCTCATTTGATATTATCTCATATATATGTATTTGTTTAGAAACTTACATTATTTCACAGCGATATCGAGCATTATAGAATATGGTAGCATATTAATACTGTGGTAATATTTAATCTACTAGTAGTTCTGTGGTAATATTTAATCTACTAGTAGTACTGTGGTAATATTTAATCTACTAGTAGTACTGTGGTAATATTTAATCTACTAGTAGTACTGTGGTAATATTTAATCTACTAGTAGTACTGTGGTAATATTCTGTCCACTGACTACAGCATGAACTCTGATGTGATCGTAGCTCTACTTGTTGGGTCTGCTGACAGGTGTGACCCCCCCCCCCCCCCCCCCCCACCCTGGCTTCCTGTGACCTATGACCCCGAGCTCCCTGACTCCCGACCCCAGGGGGTCTCTCTCCCGCAGCCCAGCAAACGCCACGGTCGGTTCGCCCTCTGCACTACTTCTGGTTCTACTGTCTACTCTACTCTGGTTCTATAGTTCTACTTCTGGTTCTACTGTCTACTCTACTCTGGTTCTATAGTTCTACTTCTGGTTCTACTGTCTACTCTACTCTGGTTCTACTGTCTACTCTACTCTGGTTCTATAGTTCTACTTCTGGTTCTACTGTCTACTCTACTCTGGTTCTATAGTTACTAGTTCTAGTTCTAAATATCACCTAGTTTCTGTAAGTTCATCAGAAATGTATGATTTTAGTTCAGTCATTTGTTTCAGTGATTCAATGTCAATGCAGCGCTTGGGGCAGGATCCTCACACTGACACAGAGATCTCCTGGTGGTCAAACATGTGAACTGCAGGCGGCGCCAATAGAGGCTCTGTGGGGCCGGATTGAGTCTGCCCACTGCCCCCCCCCCCTCCTCCTCAGCCCTCCGACATGACACTGTTCTGAGTTAGCCACACGTTAGCGTAGCACCGGCCTCTCCCTGCCAACTCCTAGCATAGCGTTAGCGTAGCACCGGCCTCTCCCTGCCAACTCCTAGCATAGCGTTAGCGTAGCACCGGCCTCTCCCTGCCAACTCCTAGCATAGCGTTAGCGTAGCACCGGCCTCTCCCTGCCAACTCCTAGCATAGCGTTAGCGTAGCGCCGGTCTCTAGCGCTGCAGTAGCCGTACGGCTCCATGTGGCTGCTGCTTGCAGATACAGATACAGTTTCATAACTTTGATCTGAAGTTGACTTGACATCCAACATGTGCTGTGGTCTGAAGTGCAGGATGAGCTCCTCACAGATATTCAGGAGGGAGTTCATAGCATCAGCACATCGTTACAACGGGGCGGCCATGAAGACACGGTGTAAACGTGTCCATGTAGCGTTAGCATTAGCATCACAATGTCCTCACAGGTCTCCATTTAGAAGAGGAATCTGCCCTATGCCTGACGAGGACTCCAGAGCCAACATTCCAGCGAGGAACCTTTCATATCTCCTGCCAGCAGTATTTTTAGGATCAAGAGCTTCCCAGAAGCCACTTGGGAAGTATTGGTCATGTCCCCGTAGACCACGTCAGGGTTGATGTTGTTGGTTGTTGTGAAGGGTCTAGAGTTACATCAAACCACTTCCCCCTCCTCCTCCTCCTCCTCCTCCTCCTCCTCCAGGGAGGTGCCGCGGCGGCTAGCTGGAGTTCCGCGGAGAAGCTTCTAGCTCCTGAGCGCTGAACCAGAGCCGTCGCTCTCACGAGGGGGAGGGGCTGTCAGCGGCTGGCCTCCGCCTGAGTGCTGCGAGCGAGGAGCTGGCGGTTAGAACGATGAAAGGAGGTGCGGTAAAACAGGACCCCCCCCTCGCTACGTCTTTAAGGAGTAACTCTGTTAGCGCCCGGCAGAGAGGAGGAGGTGGAGGTGGAGGAGGTGGAGGAGGAGGAGGTGGAGGTGGAGGAGGTGGAGGTGGAGGAGGAGGAGGTGGATGTTCTCAAGGGCTCCCAGGGGTGGAGTTAGCATAGCGATAGCCAGTGTTGTAGCCGAGTCACAAGTCCAAGTCAGAGTCACCAAAATGGAGTCTGAGTCAACATCACATGACTCAGGCTTGCATGATGATCGGCTGTGTTATTGATTACATGATGATCAGCTGTGTTATTGATTACATGATGATCGGCTGTGTTATTGATTACATGATCAGCTGTGTTATTGATTACATGATGATCGGCTGTGTTATTGATTACATGATGATCGGCTGTGTTATTGATTACATGATGATCGGCTGTGTTATTGATTACATGATCAGCTGTGTTATTGATTACATGATGATCAGCTGTGTTATTGATTACATGATGATCAGCTGTGTTATTGATTACATGATCAGCTGTGTTATTGATTACATGATGATCAGCTGTGTTATTGATTACATGATGATCAGCTGTGTTATTGATGACATGATGATCGGCTGTGTTATTGATTACATGATGATCAGCTGTGTTATTGATTACATGATCAGCTGTGTTATTGATTACATGATGATCAGCTGTGTTATTGATTACATGATCAGCTGTGTTATTGATTACATGATCAGCTGTGTTATTGATTACATGATGATCGGCTGTGTTATTGATACATTTGATATCAGCCTGTGTTATTGATTACATTGATGATCAGCTGTGTTATTGATTACATGATGATCAGCTGTGTTATTGATTACATGATGATCAGCTGTGTTATTGATTACATGATCAGCTGTGTTATTGATTACATGATGATCAGCTGTGTTATTGATTACATGATGATCAGCTGTGTTATTGATTACATGATGATCAGCTGTGTTATTGATTACATGATGATCAGCTGTGTTATTGATTACATGATGATCAGCTGTGTTATTGATTACATGATGATCGGCTGTGTTATTGATTACATGATTGATCGGCTGTGTTATTGATCAGCTCGGTTCAATAAATTAGGTTTTTGTTTTGCCGCCCCAAAGTACTGATTGTGGCTGGAGATTTGGCCATTTGTCATACAGTTCTATACAATATGTATGGTTCATTATTTTCCATACTTTTAGTTTACTTTTGCCACTGTTACACTTTCTTGCTTATAATGTATTACTAGTCCTAATCTTATGTTCACAAAGCTTTTCTAAACTTCTCCAATCTAATTAAATGTATCAAATGTACCAAATGTATCTCATGTCTAATCTAATGCCGACAAAACAAATCAAATCTAACCTAAATTGAATCTAGTCAATTCTGAACATATAATGTAATCAAATCTAATCTAAGTGAATCAAGTTTATTCTAAACATTATGTATGTTTAGTATAGCCTGGATTCAATGATTATTTAATCAAATCTAAACGAGTCTAATTGAATCTAGTCTAATCTAATCAATTTTCATTGAAACTAATCTAATCAATTTAAACTTTTACATTTGATTTAAACCAATGTGATCAAGATCTATCTGTCTTTAATAAGATAGATAGTAAATGGTAAATGTATTGCATTTATATATCGCTTTTATCCAAAGTGCTTTACAGTATTGCCTCACATTCACCCATTCATACACCGACGGCGGTGCCAACCATGCAAGGTAACAACCAACACGTCAGGAGCAGGTAGGGTTAGGTGGTGTCTTGCTCAGGGACACCTCCACACTTAGCTAGGAGGGGGAGGAGCCCGGGGATCGAACCAGCGACCTTCCTGTTGCCAGACAACCGCTCTTACCTGATTTAATAAATCAAATTTATGTAATCGAAAAAGTCCTGACTTTTTCCCAGTCAGGACTGTAGCACAAACTCACGTCAAACTCAGCTCTCTCCTCTCTCTCTCTCTCTCTCGCTCTCTCTCTCTCTCTCTCTCTCTCTCTCTCTCCTCTCTCTCTCTCTCTCTCTCTCTCTCTCTCTCTCTCTCTCTCTCTCTCTAGCTCTGTTTCTTTTCCCTTGCCTTGGTTCCGTCGCAGAGGAAGATAAAGTTGGTTCAGAAACCTTGTAATTGGCACCCCCCCCCTGCTGTGTGGATGCGTGGTCCATGCCCCCCTCCTGATCTTAACCTTTTTCCACCAGTTTGCCATCAATGTCCATGCCAACCTTCCCTCCCACGTCGGTTCACTCTCAATTTGCCCGGTGACCTTTGCTCTTTTTTGCAAATGCATATTCACGATGTACGAATAAAATAAACGCTAAAGTAGAGACGGTGTTTTGCTCTCACAAAACGACACACCGCTGGTGAACTTAGCGAAACACATTATGGCGTCACGACGTCGCAACGAGACCATTTTTCATAATCCTCAGAAAATATGACATTACATAAAAAAATTACATAATACAAAAAAAGAATATATATATATATATAATAAATGAAAGCTTTTAAGTCGTTATTATTATTATCGCCAACGTTAGCTACCACCGATCGCTTCGGTGCGTCGGTGAGATTAGCGAACACGCTGCCTCTCTGTATCCCGAACAATCAATCCAGGAATCTATTTTTATAAAGAACTCCAAATCCAAGCATTGTCTGCATATTA